>JAABUG020116302.1:0-29258 GCA_011319215.2 Scortechinia acanthostroma
CAAACGCTCCCTCCGGTCCCGGTGGTGGCCGGAATGCTGGCTTTGGAGGCGGCTATGCTGGTGGTGGAAAGTATGAGAGAGATGCCCGTGCCCCAGGTGGCCCAGGTGTAACTGGCAGCAACCGCGAGCCTGTCAGACCCAGAGAGGGCTACACGGAGCGAGACAGACGTGATCACGATCGTGATCGGGAAGGTGACCGTCACAGAGACCGTGGTGAGCGGGATCGCTACCGTGGTGACCGTGACCGCGACCGCGAACGTGACAGATATGGTGGCCGGGAAGACTATGGCCGCAAGAGATATCACGAAGATGATTCCTACGAGGATCCTCGCGCTAAAAGGAGGTACTGATCCTCCCTTGCTGGATCAAGTTCCCCCATCCAAGCGTCAGCATAGTTTGCTGGTGGGTATCTATTCTTGATCTTCCCTTTCTCCCTTGTCCTGTTTGATGCAATGGGTAAGGCAAGGTCAAGTCAACAAAAATCAGCATCGCCATTTAGAGCATTAATGACTCAAGCAGTCGAACCGATGTCTTACCTTTTCCTGCTCGTCACCAGGCATCTTCATCAGCTGAAGGTTTCATGTTACTGTTCCTTTACGAAGGGTCAAGGTTTGGAGGCACTATTCGTGATGGCCCCTTTTTCTCCTTACGATCTCGTTGTTTTCGCCTGTGTTCTGCTGTTTCATCTCGTTTTGTGGTTTCGGCCCTTTTCGGGTATCCGTTACTCTGGACGGGGTAAGTATGTATTTTAGGTAGCCATCATTTTCCTAGGTGCAATTTGGTAGGGATCCGGGGATGCTCAGGTAAGAAAGCAGGTAAGGCATTTTCAACGGCCATGTCGATGCCAGAGTTTCTCGTATGCAAGTAAGAACAGGTAGACTGTCTACATCATGCGTGTCGGCTTGTAACTTTTCTGACTTCGAATGGAAGATATCCTGCGTAATTGCTTTTCTCGTGGTATTCTATGTCCATCGTACGCTCATCCAGCAACATCTAGGATGGATTCATGATCTTGGAAGGATATAAAAAGAGAAACAACGAAAGAACGCCTATGCCCAACTCCAATCAATGCCCAGGAAATCTTTTGGGGTAAAACAAGAAAAAAGAACAGTCTCGAACGTGGAATCACTGTCCGTCGACCTCCATGCCCTCATCCTTCTCGAGGATCTTAACTTCACCGGTACTCCGAGTCCATTGCGCCTTTAGATCGACCTTGAATTCGGCACTAGCAACACCGAACATCTTCAGCAGCGTCGTCTGCCGCGAGTCCAGAACCTCTCCCTCTTTGCAGACAGGGAAGCCCTCTTGCCCCTCCGTCAGCTCCAGCATGACCTTGCCCTTCACTAGACGAGTAGGGACGCCCAGTTTGCGCAGCTCCGGCTCGATCGTGTGGCTGATGGGTTCGTCTTCGGACGCAGGAATCTCACCGGCACGGGAGTACACCAGGCCATTGGGGATGCTGAATGAGCGTGTGCTGACTGTGCCGGCGCGGGCGAAGTCGAGGGGGCGGAAGGCGTCGAAGTAGCTGAGGACGGACTCGGGATCGCGCGAGGTGAAGAGAAGACCGACGGCACCTGTCAGGTAGGGAGAGAGCTTGTGCAGGTTGGGCGCGGCCTCGGTTTCGGGGTTGTGGCCGAGGGCAACGGACATGACTTTAGTTTTGCCGAAGAAGAGACTATTTGAAATGTCAGCCATTGAAGCACGATGATATTTTCGCTGGCATATTGCACATTGAAAAGGTGTAAATCCCGCGGGGCTGATCATGAAAATCAGGAGGACTCACCGACTATCAGCAAATTCGGTGCGCACATCCTTCAAATAGGTATTGCGCATGTTATCGACGGAGAAAACGAATAGGTGATCATAATTCTCGACACATTCGCGGATATTGGCATAAAGTCGTCTGGTCTGTTCCTTGTGCGACTTCTTTGTGACTTTCGACTCGTGGACGATTCTGGCACGCTTTGAACGGGGCATTGCGAAAAAATTATAGAATCAGGATCCTGGAAGTGATTATACAATGTGTGTCTCTGTACACCTTAAAAATGTGAAAATATACAGACACGGAAATTTGACCTGGAGAGCAGAAAGATAGGATTATTTTTTCTTCTCTGATAACAGGCGGATTATTGTTGATGCGGGGCTTATCCGATTACGCTAAGTCGTATAAGGAAATGAGCTGATGATGTTGGGTTCAGCGTTCGTTTCGAGATCACCATCGTCCATTAATCATCGATGCGGCGCATTCAATTCTCGATTCGGTTGGAGATGGGTTTATAATAAATGACGGCTGGGCCGAAGAATTGAGTTGAGACATCCTTGACAATGCTTGACTTCATGGATTACATCCAATTGGCATTCGCCGAGGCGACCAACTGGAACCGCGAGAACTCATATTCGTCCCTGACAGCCACAGCGCAATGTATGTGAAATGCCTCATATATAAGCTCAGATAATTATGATCTCGATCTGACTGCATACAGCATTACTCGATTTTTCGACGCCGGAGCGTCTGCGCGTCCATCTTTCATCCCTAGCCACTCCTCACTTCGCGTCCAGTTATACCCTCGGCACAGTTGGATTGATCGATGGCTCTGTGTCGTACCTCTACAGCAGCGTGCCTCTAAAGAATACTCCCAGCCGGAGCGCCCTTATTCCACTGCGTAAACTAGCGCGCGGTTATCGCCAAGTTCAGCCTCCAGTTGCCCCGGCTGAAGATTGGGGGTGGCAGTCAGTTCTTGATGGACTTGGCTCCTCTGAGCCTAAACCCTCCGGCAATGGCCATAGTCAACCTTCACTAGGGCGGAAGGCGACTCTGCTCAATGCAACTTTGCATCTTCCTCCCCCGACAACTCTGAATGCCTTGTTCTTGCGCCGGATCTCACCAACCATGCAGCTGTCACTAGCAGTCTGCTCGACCCGGGGACCCCCTCTCTCAAACTCTGCGCCGCAAGCTTCTCTCCTGGGTCAACTGTCACACGACACGGGAAAGTATAGCAATGAATACCTCTTCAGCACGGACAATTCTTTGTTCGGCTGGCGGGGCCTGTGGAACTTCGGCCCAGACCCGCGCTATTCCAAGGAGAACGCATCACCACGGTTATCTCTACTATCGGCCGGGGCAGAAGCATATTACTCGCCCGTCTCTTCGCTCATCGGCATGTCAACTGGAATACGGTTCAGCACCCTCCCAGCAGCCACCGAGACGCCGTCTCCATCATCATCGACATCCAGCACAACCACAACCTCAAACCACGGCACCCCGATCTCCACCTTCCCATACACCCTCACGCTGGTCCTAACACCACTCACCGGCTCCCTATCAACCACCTACTCCCTCCGCGCCTCGCCCAACCTAGCCTTCAGCTCCCGCTTCGGCTTCAACGTCTACAGCTGGGAAAGCGAAATGGTCGCCGGCTGCGAACTATGGCGGAAACGAAGGAAATCCTCCCCCCCCGCAGTCGATGACGACGGCCTGGAATGGGCCAGGCGGAAGATGCGCTTGGCCGATCCCACTGCCTTTCCTCCAGTGGAACCCCCCACTACTCACAATGGAGACGAGGAAAATGAATCAGTGCTGAAGATCCGCGTCGATCAGTCCTGGAATGTGCGGTTGCTGTGGGAGGGCCGCGTGAAGGAGCTTCTGGTTAGTGCGGGTGTGGGGTTGGGTCCGAGTTCGTTCTCTTCGTCTGCGTGGTCTGCGAATTCGACTGCGGCGGGGGGTGCGCAGTCTGTTGGTGGAGGGGTTTCTGGGAAGTCGTATTGGCATGGTGTTGGGGTGTCGGTTTCGTATTCGTCGTGAGAGCGATAGTCAATACTTTGTATATGAGCTGCATCGTTCTTTGTATATAGCGCTTTAGGACAGAATTTATTCATGATTTTACGAATGTTACAGGATTGAACCCGTCGTATCGCACACTTGACTTTATTTACATTCACTTTTTTACTACTTGTTAAGATATATAGCCTGGACTCCACCAGCTAACCGGGTGAATATAAGCAAGCATATAATTCCTCCAGCGCGCGCCTTAAGAGCCCGATGTCATTCATGATCGGTATTCCTGCCGGGACTGGAGCGGCAGCAGGACATTAGGAGGAAGATTTTATAGTATGTCGCTTACAGACGGGCGTTGACGATCTCGACGACTATAGATCACATCGTTAGTCTATGACTTCGACACTCAATTGGGCTGAAAGGAGTCCTTACAGGCAGGCTTCAAGCTGGCACCGCCAACGAGGAAACCGTCGACATCGGGCTGCTTAGCCAATTCGCGGCAGTTCTTCTCGCTGACGGAACCACCGTAGATGATACGGACGTTCTCCGAGGCTTCGGTGGAGACGGCGTCGCTGAGCCACTTGCGGATGGCGGCGTGAACCTCCTGAGCCTGCTCGGTGGTAGCGACCTTGCCAGTGCCAATGGCCCTGCAGTATGTTGTTAGTGTTCAATTGTGAATCATTGCGTATGCGAGTGACTAACCAGACAGGCTCGTAGGCAATGACGACCTTCTGCCACTGCTCCTTGGAGAGCTCCTTGGCGACAGCGTCGAGCTGGCGTCTAACGACGTCGATGGTCTTGCCGGCCTCACGCTCCTATGTAGTGTTAGTCCACTGAATACCTGGGGAATAGCACCGAGCGAATATAATAACTTACCTCCAGGGTTTCACCAATGCAAAGGATAACGCTCAGACCGCCATCAATGGCAGCCTTGGTCTTGCGAGCAATGAACTAATCAGACATGTTAGCCATTCCATTCCCGATCCGACAGTCAATTCTAGCGAGTATCGTACCTCGTCAGTCTCCTTCAGGATAACACGACGCTCGCTGTGTCCAATAATAGCCCAGTCAATCTTAGCATCCTTGAGCTGCTCAACGCTGATTTCACCAGTGAAAGCACCGTTGGGCTTGTCGAAGACATTCTGGGCGGCAACGCCAATCTTGGAGTCGGCAGTTTGGCGGGCAAGGAGAAGGTAGAGGGAAGAGGGGGAGATGACGACTTCGACGGAGGGGTCGAGCTTGGCCTCATTGAGGTTCTTGATGATGGAGGTGATGGTGTCAGTGACACCGTTCCTATCATTGCGCCGAGAATGTTAGTAGCTGTGCATTTGCGGGTTGGGATGGTGAAGCTGCGAGGGGGATTGCGGGGCATTGGGTTAGAGCTCATACATCTTGAAGTTACCACCGACGAAGAATTGGCGAGGCATTTTGGCTGATCTATGGAGCAATGGAAGAAATGTGAAAATACGTGAAGGATATGACTCTGAACAGTTTGGAAGATGTGTATGAAGAAGAAACGCAGGAAGTTACTAACTAGCCTGGAGTAACCGACCTTTATGGAGTTTATGACGGAAGACGACGAAGAGAAAACGGGAGCAGCGGGGCTGAATTGGGATGCCTTACCGAACTGGCAGAAACGAGAGGGGCTTATCGATAACAGCTACTGCGTCACTTTGGCCCACTTCACCTCACCGGGCAGTTGATGAGCTGTCCTGCTGCGTGTACATGGAGATGATTCTGCAATTGGTTCGTCTAATAAGAAAAAGATGACCAGGTTGGCATCTGCGAAACGTAGGCTATTCAAGACTATTGCTCTGTATAATTGCATGTAGCTCATTATCAACGGACACGATATACTACCTAGTAACGCCCATGTTCCCGTGGTATCCCCGTTGACCGACTGACCGAAACCCCGAATTGTACATAACAGCATGGGAAACAGACAGGGAAGAAAATGGACTAGATCAAACCAAAATGAAATAAGGAGAAAATCACACGTAATATCGACGCTGAAACAGACCCGGTTCTCGAAGCGACAGGCGGTCCAAATAACGCGCTTCTGCGAGCTTCTCGTCCAATATCCGAGCCTGATGCTCGACCAGCTTCTCCCGCCGTTCCACTCTCGCTTCCCGATCATTCAGGATTCGCGTTCTGATGTCATTCATCTCACGGCCCTTCAACGGTTTTTCACTGAGGGATACTAGGTCCAGGTCGTCCGACTTCTTGGGTGCTTGCACAATCTTGGGCCGGCTCCGTGGCTGTTGCTGGACGACACTCTCTTTGGGTTGAGACTTCACAGTTCGCTTGCTCAATTGCTTGCTATTTGCTGGGATTACTTCGACATAGCCGACTGGGTATTTGCTGCGGTTGACCTTCGAGTCTGAAGCAGTCTTGGTCGGCTTCTTGCGGTAATGAGTCCTGTAACCGACCTCAGGGCGGTTCAGTTTTGACGTGGAGTTTTGGCGATGAAGGCTTCCGCGCCATAATTTCGATCTTTCTGGCGCTTCGTCAATAATGTCCTCGGAGCCTTCGGTAGCTGAGCTTTCGTCGAAGAAGTCAAACAGCTCGGACTCATCGTCTCCTATGCTGCTCGACTCAGGAGGCCACTCTGCCTCGGGCCCGGCGTGCAGACCGGATGACCGGGGTGTATACGTTTTATTGCCTCTGCTTTGATTATGAACTTCTGGCCTCATGAAGGGTTGATCCGGATGATGATCGACTTGATTGGAACCAAGACCACGATCATGACCGCGAGGATGTCCATCAGGAGTAACTGGGATGGTACGGATGCCCGGCTTTTGTGGCTGAAATTGAGGGTTGTTGCCTGAATGAGGTATCCCGTGGTGATGTATCTCTGGTTGTTGCTGCATTCCTGACCATTGCTGCTGATGAAGGTGCTGCTGCCTTGCTGCATCAGGGTGACCCGGAGGAGGGAAATGTGGTTGATGGTACGCATGCTGAGGATGTTGCTGCGTATGGTCCATGTTCGCTGGCAACTGTGAGTGGTTGATAGCCGGCTCACCCCATTGGCCATTTATCTCGACAACTCTCGGTCTATGCACATCTTCTGGCGCGAAGTTGTTAGGATCGAGAGGGTACTCCTCCCTGGGCTTGGAATGAGGCTGGACATCCGCCGGTCCGACCGTCACCGGCCTTCTCACAATCACCACGTCCATCGAGAGCGTCTCAAAATCACCGCGGCGGGCACCCTTGCCTTTGACCGGCTTTGAGTCCTCCTTGATGTAAGCGAAGGTCCATTCGAATATAGGGTCACTGCGTCTGTGCTCGTCGATTAATTGATCCACATGGGCTCGTTTCAGTCTTGATAGTGCTTGATATTGCTCAGCTGCGGTAGACTTCTTTGTTCGCTTCTGCACCAACTGAAACAGATCCGCCTGGCTCAAGTTCATCCTTGTTTTCTGGACTTGGTTCCAAGTGGACTTTTGGCCGGGTGCTGCGTCAGCCTTGGAGAAAGTATACCCAAAGTAATAGTATGGAGAACGTGTGTGTTCTCTGAGAGGTTCCGAGTGGCCTGTTTGCTGGTAGCTGCCTTGGCCAGACATTTGGGGGTCCACGTGAAGCTGAGCCATTTGGTCCGCCAGGTATGCAGGATCCATCTGGCCAGGAACACGGTGAATGATGCGAGGATCCTCGTGCGGATGAGCTGGCGGGTGATGAAGAGGAGGGACAGGCGGACCCATATTCTGACTGACGATCACCATGGTTCGCAGAAGAGTACTTTCTGTACCAGCACCAAGAGGGGAGCCCAGTCAGAGGAGGTAAGGGAAGACCTGCCAGACTAGTACAACATATACGAGTCAAAGCAAGGAATATCAGAGTCAAGGGCACTTAACGACATATACAGATGACAATGAGACCATAGGCATCAGGGCTAATGAAAAGGACACAGAGACATATTTAAGCTCCAGGCAGAAAGCAGGGCCTGGAGGGGCTCTTTCGCCTTTTCAATGCAAAAAGGCGACTGCTGACCACTCAGAGATGGAGTATCAGGCTGTGAAGTATCCATGCGCTTCTGCCTTGCCATTTGCTCTGCACTCTCTTCACACGCGACAGAAAAATTCTCGACCCTGGAGGGAACGAACTCATGGACAAGTCCCCCTGGTCAAGCCGATGATTCGTCGATGATAACAAAATAATGACCAGGGATGTCGCAGAGCTGCAGCTCAGGGGACAGAAACACGAGAAATGGGGCGCAGAACGTGCCCGGGCAAGTCAACTGAAGGAGGGCTGGCCTGGTTGCTGAGGCTGTTGCTCCTGGTCGTGGAGGTCTCAGCCGCAAAGCAGTGGCTGTGCAGGAGACATAGTACACAGTAGAGTCAGGGTCGAATCGAAGACATTCGTCAATGTTGGGTCTAGATCAGAGGGTAAGCAAAACATGATTTTGGCTGTACGGAATACGATGTTGGGGATGTAAATAGATGATTCATCCTGCAATTGTGGATGCCCTGTACTACCGTGGAGCTGCATCACCACCTGTCTCCAAAACAATGAGTTGCTTTTTTGCACGAGGCTCTGCTCCTCAGACAAACACTGGAATTGCAGCCTAGCGTCACCTACTCCCATTGTTGGATTTGTTTTTGATAACGGTGCCTTTGTTCTGTGACTGGTTGATGGGATTGCACAAGCAGGGAGGATTCAGCACTTCGTGCCGCTTGATCCTGCAGCCAAGAGAGGCTCAAAGCAGGCACCATCGCGCCCTTATGCAGTCATTCTCACCAGCCATCCACAGTACATAGTCACCACGTCTTAAGCGAACTAGTTACTGCACCCTGCCTTTTGACTTGCAGTAGTAATCAGCGATAACCATGCAAGTCCCACAGCCCACATGTCAAGTGGATATGCTCCTTTGTTTCTGCAGTTCTGTTGGCTTTCTTGCAGAGACTGAATACCTGCAACGCAAGTCATCAATGATTGCCGTGGCTTTGAAAGAAGTTTTTTTTTGGCCCATTCTGATTGGAACTATCGCTCGTCGTCATCAGTCATTGCGTAATTATGTGGACAGGGCCTGGTGGCCTTTGCCCTGGTGTGCAAAATTTACCCTTTTTTGCCCTGACAGACCGAGGCAAGCCTTATCATCTTGTGAGTTGATTGATTCCTATCGCTTAGAATGCCTTGAACTGGCCTATGATTTAAGTGAAGCACGAATGCTGGCCTCAAATCAATAGTAATTTGGCATCTTGTGTGTGGTCTTATTGCGAAATATATCCTGGCGGGGACCCTCCTAGTAGGGCTATGAATAATTGGCAAAATGTATGGGAACGAACAGGACTCTGTAGTTGTCCTATTTGAAATTTCCAATATCAAACACCCTTTGACGAAAAATGAAGCTCCCGATCCACGAATGATTCCTTTGATGTTGACTGCCTGTAATACGCAACTGGACGCCCTTTGGAGGTCAACAAACATTGAGTGAGAATAGCTCCATGACAGGGCCCAATTACAAGATCATGGATGGTGCTCTTTGTCATACAATATCATTGAAACGCTCCCTGTCTTTCCAATAGCAAGATCTTTATCAATTGGACGCTGCAACAAGACCGCACCATGTTCTGTGAAATCGGCAAAGAGCAAGAGTGACCAAAGAGCCCTTTCAGATTATAAGAGGAGAATGACCCATGTGAGAGGGCATCGCGTATCCGCAATCCCTTTGTCTAGTCCCACTGAAGATCTAACATGAAACTCTTTGTTGACATTGCTTGTTTCGTTATTCAGGTAAATATCTTTATCAATCACAACATTGAGTATCTGCCCTTTGTCACTGAACAATGGACAAATCTCCGACTCAGGATAACTTCATCAACCTTCTATTTTGGGACCAAAGCATAGAAGAACTGAAAGCAATCCATGGAGGTAGAGATGCCGTTTCCAGGGTATATAGCGTACCCATCTCCCGCTTATGACTGTGGGAAGATTCCAGAAAACATCACTTCGAGATTGACTCTTTTATTTATACAACCTTTTCAGCTTTTGCATTTGCCAGGATGTCAGATTCGAACAACCCCCCAAAAGAAGCAAAAGAAGCTGCTGCAGGTAGCTGGAGCCCCAGGCCCGTCAGTGGCCCTTCACCGGAAGTACCACAGGGTCCATATGCCCAGCAAAGTCCAGTCTACAATCCCGATGACTCTGGGCCGGACGGAACAAATGCGACGAATAGCGCAAATGGAACGAATGGAACAAATGGAACGAATGGCGCAAATGGCACAAATGCGAATAATGCAGCGAATGCAAACAATGCAAGGAATCCACCATATATAACCCCGAGCGACACGACCAACTCGGACGGTATTGGTCCTGCGGACGATCCTGATTGTGGCATAGATCCTACGAGAATGCCTGCCGATTTCCGCCGGTTCGACAAGGTTATTCCCGTTCTCATAGAGCCAGACAGTGCGGTTTCAGGAAGATTCCCACTTCTTCATCGAGTCATTGCGGGCCGACTGAAGACAAGCCTGGATCTGAGGGGCGGACGACGGGTCTCCCGGTGCTCTCACGCGTACGGTCTAGGCCCGAGAGTTCTGAAGAAGACAAAAGAAAAGTACAGACCTGACAGCCATGCCTTCCAAAAGAATGTTGTCAGTTCGCCGAGACGAACAAGGAGTGGGAGTGGGGACGAAACTGACAATGCAAGATTCGGGGGCATTTGCAAAAAGCTTCGTCGGAGGGTGAGAATGTCTGGTATCATTGGTTCTGGAGGTATGTCCACTTGTTTCTTCTCTCCGTGTTGAGCCATCTTTGACTGGTAGCTAATGACCTGATATAGGCTACGGCACCGTGTTCCTTGCCTACAAAAACACTTCTCACGGACAGGCTAACTTTGCCATCAAGGTTTTCGAACATGTCACCGTCAAGACCATCGAGGATCGTCGAAATAAGCGCCAACCCGAAATGATGTTCTTTGATGAGGGTGGTCGGGTTCGTTATATACCATGTGAAGCAATGATCATGCTCTTATTGACTGGCAGCCCAAGGTTTCCAACCCTCCACAATGTCTATACTGACAAGGACAAGGTCGCGCTCGTCATGTCTGCTTGTATCGATTACCCTACACTTCAAAACTCACCGAGAAGGTCAGAGACGCACAAAGTCTGGGCCGTTGAAGGGTCTCTTCTCCGCACTCGTAAAGTGCCGGTGTTGAATGAGCTCGAGGCCTGCAAGGTGTCGACACAGCTCTTGGAAGCAATCGCTTACCTCCGTGATATGAACCTCACATATGACGACCTATCCTTTCGCAATTACCTTGTGGGCGAGAATCTTGACGTAAGTAAATTTCAGTTCCGTTGAAGCTGCAAGGCTGGCTTTTCTTCTGTTGCTTCTCTTTTCCCTCCAATTCATCTCCGATCTCCTAAAGTTGACCATCAGGGGCGTGGCTAACAGTCTCTTCTGCAATACAGACACAACTGATCGATTTTGGAATAATGGGCTTTGGGCTGCTTGATCGTGACTTCTTGGACAACGACAACGTCTACGTCTTTTGGCAAGAATATCAACTGTCTCCAGAGATTGCAATCGAGTTGCTGAAGCCACAATTGCGCGACCAGGTAAGGTACGAACCAAACGGACACGTGAAAGTCATATGCAGAAGGGATACGCGTCAGGCCTCGCTCTGGAAGTATGCTGTGGAGGTGTTTTGTTTGCTGCATGGACACGCGCCCTGGGAGGATTCGGAATACGACCGTGACATTGGGGTTATTGGCAACTTCGCTTGTAAGAAGACTATCGATGGCCATTGGGTGGAGCCTCCCGAACTATACGACCAAGGACCCCGTTGGGACGCAGCTTATGCCAGACGGAAGCGAATGATCAACGAGAAATTGGCTGTCCGGGAGGATTTGTCGCAGGACTGCGTGGACGTGCTGCTAACGATGCTGGAAAGGAACCCAGAGCAGCGACCAAGACTCAGCGAGCTGATTTCGTTCCCTTGGTTCGGCCAATGGGCTTATCACTCTGACAGGTTGTTCGAGCGACCACATATACCCCGCGATGCTTACGAACGGTGAAGGTGGGAGATGCATTTCATCCGATCCCGCATAGAATGCGTGATAGACTGCCCTTTTCGTCAAGAAGCATACAGGCAAGCGTTTATTTCACCGATGATGTGTGACTGCGAGGAATTGTTTGATGCCAGCTAATCTTAGTTTTTCCTCATAGAGATCCATGACTTTGAGAATCGTTTTCAACCTAGTCTGCGAGCCGTACTGTAAGTAGATTTCTGAATGCTGACAAAACCACAGGGCTTCTGATAAAAGGAAGTATTGACATTCGTAACTCATTAAGGATATCCCTAGTGCCCCATCTAGCAATAGAACATATTCCTGAGCTGATATCCGACATAGGCGTAAGGGAGTAATTTGGTCAAGTGTCGTGTCGTTACCGCCGAAGGCTATCAAGCCTGGCCTGAAGATCGTCATCGTTTGCAGACCCGCCGGCTCCAACCGCCTGGGCAACTCTGCTCTCGCCAACCGCTGTTTTCTGGATATCTGTCGGGGTTTCGCCCAGCTGTCGTAGCAATGTTAGCAAAAGTGCAAGTATGGAAGTAGCCGGCTGGATGGACCTACCGCCTGGCTGAGGTCGACACCAATTTCATCCAAAACTTCCTTCACAATGTCTTCGCCTTCCTCTTCCTCCCCTTCTATACCTGTAGCCTCGTCTATCGCATCGTCCATCATTTCTTGCCGTTGGTCCATGATATCGTTCTCTCGTTCAAACTCCATCGCAATCCGTTGAAGTGCGGGGAGATTCATCTGGCGATTCATGCTTCCTAGAAGCATCGTGGCTCCTTTCATAGACTGCATCATCTGTTCATTGCTTCGGACGGTCTGTATGTCAATGTCAGCACACTGATCCCTCAGATCTCAAGCAGCTGCCGTACCTGAATACGGAGAGAAATGGCCTGTAACTGCGTCCGCATTTGGTAGAATTTCTGGATGTACCTAATCGCAAGTGACAAATTAATCAAGAGAAACGGTGAAGAAAAAGAAGACTGAAGTTATGCTGTACATACCTCCTCGTCCGAACCAGATCCTTTGCTTGGATCTTGCAGGCTCCGATTTGGCCATTCTTGGCGCTCTTTTTAATGTCTTGAATCAACTTCTTCTCCTGATTTTCCAACTTGACTCGTTCGCGGTCTAGTTCTCGCTGCGTCCGATCGAGCGCTCTTTGATGCTTGCGCAGACGCTCCGCTGGCGTCATGCGCTTTCCGAATGCCCACTCGACGATCTAGAAGAGGCCTGTAAGTGGGGAAACGAGAGGTAGTGTGGTGTACCACGTACATTCATGATGAGCACGACAGATCTATGTTGCGATTGAAGACAGTGGCCAAAGCAAACGTGCTCCCCCCAGACAGACGGCAATTGTGATATGCGCAGCAGTATGTTTATCAGGTGGAAGCCTGCGGTGACATCAACCCACCTAAGCAGAGCCTTGACGGAGTAACGAACAATACGCGGCCATTGATTACCGCGGGAGGGAGTCACATGCCCCCGCCAGCCCTTTTCGGGCTTAGTTCGGCGCCTGCCGTCATGAAATTTCCCAGTGGGACCAGCACCAACACCTAAACCCGTTTCTGACAAACACCCTTCCATCCTGTTTTCGAAGTCGATGCAACGCACACGATATTCACCATGAGTCAGGAGTATTTCCCCGGCAAGGACACATCGGCCGGAGAGGGATCCTCTCGGCACCCGCCCGAGGATGTTACCGAGAACAACCCTTTTTATCCACGACCCCCGCCTACGTACATGACTGTCGGGAATGGGTCGACGTCTGAGAGCGCCACCGCTCTCATGGCTACGTTGAATGCGGATTCGGGTTATGGGGGGAGTATCGCGAGTGGAAGTGTGATGGATGGTGATGAGGGTGCTGGGTGGCGAGCGGATTTGATGGTCGATAGACCGACGCCAATACCTACACCTCCCGGTGCGGGTAATTGGAATCCAGCTGGTTCGTGATTCTGTTCATGTTGGGATGATAAATGATGACGGAATTGGAGCATTGTTGCTGACGTGTGGGTGATACAGCCGAGCATGAGAAGCAGGTGATTGCAAGCCATGTTCATCAACTACTCTAGTATGTGCCGACAAAGTACCCGCAACTCGCTTCGAGGGGCTGACAAGTCTTCTTTTCAGTAACTCAAATCGGACGAAACTCGGACGTGCCATTTCTCGGACGATTGAAACGTTGAAGGAGCTTCAGGATATGAACCGCCAATGGCCAGCACACTATCCGTCTGTGCAGAGCGCTCCGGGTAGCCCCGGCGAAAGACCCGGTCTACGACAGAGTCAGTCATATTTCGAAGGCGAAGCCAATCAATCCGAACCTTTCCCCCGGCCAGGACAAATGCGACGCGCAGCCACGATGTCAGGAAGCGACGACTTGGCGGAGTCGAGCGCAGTTGCGGAACGCCGACCTCCACCGGAACCAAGATTGATGAGCCCACAGATTGCGCAGGAGTTCTCGATACTGAAGTTGGATCTGAAGCTCGGTGCTTTATCGCAGGCCGAGCTGGTACATTCACTGGAGAAAGCCTCGATTGCATCACTTTTGGACGGAAAAATCAGCCAGAGCATCAAACACCTTCTTTCTCTGCGGGACAGAATCGAGGACACATCGAGCAAGGTGCTAATCACGGGAGACTTGAATGCCGGCAAATCGACTTTCTGTAACGCTTTGCTGCGTCGCAAGGTGCTTCCCGAGGACCAGCAACCCTGCACCAGCATTTTCTGCGAGGTTCTCGATGCGCGAGAGAACAGCGGAGTCGAGGAGGTACATGCGGTACACAAGAATAAGCAATACAATCGCAACGATGAAAGTACGTACGATGTGTATACTCTCCCGGAACTGGAAAACATCGTTATCGACAACTCCAAGTACATGCAATGCAAGGTCTACGTGAAGGATGTTCGAACCATTGATGAATCGCTCCTCAATAATGGGGTGGTGGATATTGCTCTAATTGATGCACCTGGCCTCAACTCAGACTCATTGAAGACGACAGCTGTTTTTGCTCGGCAGGAGGAAATTGATGTGGTTGTGTTCGTGGTATCGGCCGCCAACCACTTTACCCTTTCCGCCAAAGAGTTCATCTTGAATGCCGCTCATGAGAAGGCCTACATCTTCATCGTTGTCAATGGGTTTGATCAGATTCGTGATAAGCAACGTTGCGAACGCATGATCCTGGATCAAATTGGCAAGCTCAGTCCTCGGACATATAAGGAAGCTGCTGAGCTGGTTCACTTTGTTTCGAGTAATGCCGTCCCTGTTGCACCTCCCATCGCCGTGGAGCAGTCTGGCGGTGGCAGCGGTGGAGGTTCTGATCCTCATGGAGATGATGATGATGACCATTCTGACGATAAAGGCAAGGGCAAGGGGAAGGAGAGGGAGAAGATTCGAGATTTTGAGAACCTGGAGAGCTCGCTCAGACGATTTGTCCTGGAGAAGCGCGCTCGCTCCAAGCTTGCGCCTGCAAGGACATATCTCCTCAACCTGCTTGCGGATATCAATTCATTAGCAGCAGTCAATCGTGACGTCGCTCAGTCGGAACTCAAGCGCGTTACAGACGAGCTCGCTGAGCTCGAACCAGCCTATGAAAATGGCAAGAAGAAACAGGTCGAGCTCGGTGATGAAGTTGAAAAGTGTATTGATGACTCGTGCGAGGATGTCTACAACCATACGCGTTCAACATTGACTGACACCATCTCGCGAGTGTCCGAGGCTGACCTAGGTGTTGAGTACCCTGGTCTGTTCTCTGCGTTCCAGTATGCTGAGGATCTCAAACTGGCAATGCTGGAGCAAATCTCTACCTCCGTCGCTGATTGCGAGGACTACGCGCGGGCAAAGACCGTTCAAGGAGTTGGATTCATTCAGTCCATCGGTCTGCTGCATGTTGGAGAGGACAAGTTCGCTCCGTTGAACTTCCGTGCGGATGCAATGTTCCGCAAGGGTCGTCGCCACACCCTAGCTAGACAGGTCGATACTGAGGTGGAGATCTGGGATTTCTTTGATGTTGCCGGTTTGTGGGAACGGCAGGAGAAGATGGCTGGTACTGGACTTGCCATGACTGCTGTGACAGTCCTCGGTGGTCGAGCCTTCGGAGGCAGCTGGGTAGATAGCATGTTCAGCGCTGCCAAGATCCTTGGGCCTAACAACTTGCGGCGTCTCCTCCTACCTGGTATCGTGGCTGCTGGTAAGTTTTATATCAACTTCGATTCTGCTTTCCGAGATTTCCAGCTAATTTTTCAACAGCCCTCTTGACCACTGCTTACATGCTTTCGTCAATCCCCCATACACTTCCCCCTCGCCTCTCGCGCAAGCTTGCCGCTACTCTGTCCGAAATGGACTATGTGCACTCCAATGCCACTCGTATCTCGACTGAGGTCCGCCGAATCCTCCGTATACCCGCCGGCAATCTGCAGACCAGCCTCGCTCAAGGTATTGAGGACCTCGGAAGACGTAAGCTGGAGGTCAGCAAGACCAAACACGAGAGCGAGGTCGCAAGCAAATACTTCTCAAACCTCTTCCGGGATAGTGGGGAGAACCGACGATCCGTTGAGAATATTGATCTTGACGCCCCCTTGCCCGGAGGCCTGGCCGCCGTTCAAGCTTGAGCCTTGTCTGTACAAACATTATGACGCTGTATGAATCTCAACCTTTCTTTCCCTTGTTTGACTGTTATGTCGTTGCAATTTCTCCTTCCCTTCTCATACATCTACCTCTTTTCAACGTCTTTCCTTGTACAGTCTCTCCTTTCTTGTCCGCACCCATTCCCCTGAGGTTCCTGGACGAGTTCATCCTTCGCTATACAGTCTCTATGGCTGATTAATAGTGTAGCGGCCGCTCTTCATACCTCCTTTGCTTACTAGATATCCCAAACGGCGTACCCTTGAGCCCCTTGTTATTATAAAATGTACCTGGTTCTAGCTCTAATTTGAGAATTCTTACCACATCCCTTATACAATGGCGATTGAATATGCTATGTATTGCTCATTTTCTCACTGTCCACAAGGTCGTTTGAGCAATATCTCAATATCAGTGACGTGGTCTATGACTTAGTTGAGGCACCTCTAAGCTCAGAATGATACATACTCCCTATTCATCTATGGTCATGAAGTTTATGGAACCAAATCATGAGGAAATATCGCACGCCGTTGACGCTATTGGTGTGTATCTTAATGTCCCGAATCCAGAGACAACAAAGACGCCATTATACCATGCAATGCACCGGATAAACCAAAAACAGACACCGAAAGCAATGCAAAGCTCATATAAAACCAGACCAGATCATGAACCTTCATTTACAACTCACCCTCCGGATCCTTAACCGCGTTCCTCGTCCTTCGACCAGTTCCCCAGCCAACATCCTCCAATTCCCTGACCTCACCCACAACCACGCCCTGATCGGCAGATTGCTTCTTACCGGAGAGTTTGCCAGCATGGCTCAGAAACTCTTCGCGCATTTTAACGGCATCGGGATCCTCGTAGTTCAGCTGTGTCATTGCAGGCTCCTCATTCTCTTCTTCCTCGATGCGACGTTGAGATTCCGGGAGCTCCAATCGCCCACCTGTAAGGAACGAGTTGAAGCCCTCTGTGTTGATGCTTTCCACGGCACTCCCGCATCCGTCTTCGTTGAGTGTGTCGATTGAGCTAGCGCGTGAGAAGACGCCTTGTGCGGAGGAGTGGGATAGTGCTCGTCCGAGGAGTGGTTTCCGGCGCCTTCGGCGGAGACTGTCGCTTTCCTGGTCTGTGGTATCGGATTTTGAGCGCGAGTTTGCTGCTCGTGCTTGCTTGAGAAATCCGCTTACGGCGAGTTCGATTGCGGATTGTGCGGAGGTTGGGCAAGGGTCTGATGCTTTTCGCTTGTTTGAGGGCGAGGCTATGTTTGGTGGTTTGGTTTCTTTGGTAGGTGAGACTGATGCTGACTGTGATGGTCGTTTGTATGGAAGGGGTGGCTTCGCTGGTTCATCTTCGCTACTGGGTTTGGACGGCTTCTCAACAGGAGTGCTCTTGGTGGACCCGTTCACATTAAGACTCTTTGATTCCGTATTAAGGGAGTCTGGCTGCACAGTCCTGTTGGGCTTGTCAGAGGATTCGGATAGATGTTTCTGCTCCGTGCGAGAGCCGGCTCGCACTTCCAAGCTCTTTTGAGGCTGCGAGAACCTCTGTATAGTATATGGTTCGAAGGCCTTTCTTTTTCCTGATTGGATGGAGGACCAGAGCCAATCTACAGTGACAGCTGGGATTTTCCACTCGGAAGTGTGTCGCAGCTTTTCGTTATTCATTGAGCGCGAGTCATTGCATACCAGGACAGACGCTTTCGGCGTTAGGTACTCGTCATATGTAGCACCTGCATAGTCAGTATCCATTCAAACTGGTGCCATCTTAGTGGCTTACCAATTAAATCAACCAGCTTTAATAAATGCAACAGATCGATGCGAGAAAACCCGGTCGAGCAGATTTTCATCCCGTGGAATCCTAGCTCCGTCAGTTGACATTCCACGACGTTCAGATGTAATACCAACCTGGAATGGGAAATACAGGCAAGGGTGTACATGCGATATGAGATTCGGGCGGCACTACGGTCTTCGCCTCTAGGCATCTCTCCAGCCACATGTCGGTCACCACGTCACACTCGAACGCTAGATCGTCTGTGGACGGGATCTCGGACCGTGGCGTCTTATATGACACTATTGTGTAGAGTCCATGCCCTATTTTAGGTATCTCTGGGCGCGAAAAGTCGCCTAAAGAGCTCACGATCTGAGCTCCGTTGTATGCAAGGTGGTGACGCAGTACACTGGTCTAGGGACGGTCAGCTCAGAGCGATGAGGGACGCCAACGGTACAGACCTGCTTGGGAGAAAATCCATATATGAAAAAGTAACAACTATCCAGGAAACCATTGTTGGTAGTGGGTCTCACTTCAGAAGGGTCTGGACGAGATCCCTGGGCCTCCGCAAACGTGGTCTCGCTGGCGAAGGATTTAACTTCCTGTACGACGGATGCTTTCCCCCCAATCCTCGAGGATGTAAGATTGTCGCTTTTCGGTTGGCTGTTCGTCGACCTTCTCAGCTCGTTGTTCTCGAATCCTGAACCCACGATAGCGCCCCAAATTCCTTCGTTCTGGTCAACGAGCTTAGTGCTTGCGATCCGGCGTAGCTTCCTAGGCCGGGGATTGGACGGATTCTCAGCTTCTGCAGGTTTGTCTTTGGCCGGTGGTACTGTGCGATTCCATGCGCCTACACCCTGTTGCTCTTCTGGTACAAGAGGGTGGTATAGAGTTTCGTCAAGAACCATTCCACGCTCGATGCTGTCAGTGAACCACTTCATTGTGACGACCTTAGTGTTCCACTGCGTTGCGTATTTGTACTTTTCGCCCTCTGCGTTCCGCGCGATGAGATGGGTCACACTCTTTGTAAGGTCTTTCCTAAACTCAGCGCCATGCGAGACAGCTGTCTCCTGAATGTAATTTCGATAAGCCACTAACAATTACCGTTAGTCTTATCAGTAGATGAAAGCATCGGAAGACATGTTCATACTATCTTCAAAGCCTGTTATGCAGATAGCTAAGCCCATGAACGTTGGTAGTCTATATTGCTGCTCTAACGCCCGAATGTCGGTGTCTTCGCCCTGCATCCATGACTGCCGTACTGCCTCAACCCATTCTGGTTTGAGAACAACAACGTCACTCCGCTCCCGCGCGACGAACTTATACTTGGCGGTATTGATATCGCCGACAAGCAAATGTGTGACATCGGACGTGAGGTCGAACTTATGAGCTGCTCCCATCTGACTGGCAATTGTGGCTAGCTCAGTCTATAGGGTCCCGGGGTCAGTTACTGTGCTGGTATTGCCTGTTTGGACGAAATGCACACGGAATCGCACATACCCTTTGTTCTGGCAGAATAGAGGTGAAGCAGAGGACCACCCCCGCAAGAGGGTGTTCCTTGTCTGGAGTGATATTAGCATTGCCACAATCGCAGACACTGTTCTGGGCTTGTACTTACTGGAAGTTGAGTTCTGTGCCATGCTTCATGATTGGCAAAGCAGGATTACAGGGCCTGTTGGGCTTTGGAAATGGACCGAGACTTGCAAACTCCGCATTATTGATACTCGCGCGTCGCGAGATGCGTGATCACGTGATGGACGACCTTTATGTTGCGGGCCGTAGGACCACCACAGTCGCATATATAGTCTATTCATAGACACTGATTACATCAAAATGTCTCCAATGGATTGATCAATTGATGTGGGTCGCTACTTGGGTTTCGTATACTGGTGGTGCTGGTCCTCGAAACTAATACGACTTGCGTCATTGGCTGTGATTGAAGGCGGCCTATACAACTCATTGTCCTCTTTTCGTGTAAGGGCGCGCTCGAGCAAAGGACATGTGCTTCAATGACGCTGACACATCGAAGCATAGCCTAATATTCAGAAATTCTACCTACCTGAATAACAGTAGAGGAGAAGTGGCCATTTTCATGAGAAACATCATAAAGACTGATGCGACAGTGCAGTTCTTATCAATGCGGATAAGCAAAAGAAGAGTCCTTATCGCGGTCACGTGTGCTCATTCAGCGCGTTCTATCCGCATCCTGAACTAAAACGCGCGACTTGGGTCGCGAAAAGTTCCAGATAGCCATCTTTACTATCGACTTTTGCGGTCTTTCTTTCATTCAACAAATCAACATCACATACAGGGCGAGGTTTATATGCATGTGTCCAAAATTAGGAAAAAGGACCTCGTTCGACTCCGCCAATACTGCATACATGGTCCGACACTGATTTCGCAGACTGCTCGTTACTCAACAGCTCCACCTTTGGGAGCGTCAAAGGAAGCGGCTATGTTCAAGAAAGCCGTGAAAGACCATTCCGCAGGTCCTGTCAAGCCGCTTCAATCCAATCTGTTCCGCAGCAATGGCATCGTGCAGCCAAAACCGATCCCACCTCCACAATCAATTGGCATTAAACGAAAAATCGAGATGACGAGTGCCGGAGAATCTGCATTAGGGACCCTACACAGTGCTGTTTACTTCGATGAGAATGATTTCGACGATGATGTAGACCTGGACTTTGAAGAACCCGAACCCTTCATTCCGCCGAGGAAAATTGTGAGACCGAGCATTGGGGGCCACTCTGCTTCGACGTCGAATGCCAATTCAACGCAAAATGACGTTTCAAAAAACGCAGAAAGGGTCACAGTTGATCTGATATCTTCCGATATAAAGTATCCTGAATTACCTTCTGTCTCCAACGATCACGTTCCCCCGTCGAGCAGCATTCAGATTCCCTGGTCGTCCTCACCCCCGCATCACCTCCAGCAACCGAGTAATAGTCGAACATTACCATGGCTCAACAAGAACGATGAATCGACAAAAGAGCAGGAATATAAGAAACCAGAAACTCCCGCTCGTCCCAAATCCACTGCAATCTGGAACAAGTCCGCCAGTGCGATCAAGGAAGAGCAAAAAGAGCTGCGGCGACAGCATAAGAGAAACCAAAAAGGGGATACAAACTCCAAGCAAATTATAACCCGTCCAAAAATTGCGCCCTTGTTTCTGAGTGATGAGCAGCGTCATGTTCTCGAAACGGTCGTTAACCAAGGCAAAAGCATATTCTTTACTGGTTCTGCCGGTACGGGTAAGTCCGTGCTTATGAGAGAAATCATCAAACAGTTACGCAGCAAATATCGAAAGGAGCCGGACCGTGTTGCAGTCACAGCTTCTACCGGTCTTGCTGCCTGTAACATTGAGGGTGTCACTCTGCACAGTTTTGCTGGGATTGGACTGGGTAAAGAGCCTGTTCCGGAGCTGGTCAAGAAAGTGAGACATTTCTGTGCCTCTACTTTGCTCATATTCGTTAACAGTCAAACTACAGATTAAGAGAAATCAGAAAGCACGAAATCGCTGGCTTCGGACCAAGGTGCTCATCATCGATGAAGTGTCTATGGTCGATGGTGACTTGTTCGACAAGCTTGAAGAAATCGCCCGGAGGATCAGGAATAATGGCCGCCCGTTCGGAGGCATTCAACTTGTCGTTACTGGTGACTTCTTTCAGCTGCCCCCAGTGCCTGAAGGTAGCAACCGAGAGGCGAAGTTTGCCTTTGCAGCAGCTACTTGGAACACATCGATCCAGCATACCATTCTCCTGACTCATGTCTTCCGTCAGAAAGACCCTGAATTCGCCGAAATGCTAAACGAAATGAGATTGGGTAAACTGACACCTCGGACAATCGAAACGTTCAAATCACTGTCCCGTCCGCTGAACTTTCATGATGCTCTTGAAGCGACGGAACTGTGAGTGATCCCGGTGATTTTCAGCCGGTCATGAGACTAACGTGCCATTCTCAGATTTCCCACTCGTCAAGAAGTGGAACAGGCCAACAGCGCACGGATGAGCAGGCTCTCTGGCGAGATGATGACCTTTCATGCAGTTGATTCAGGGACAATTCAAGATGTCCAGTTTCGTGAAAAATTGCTGTCCAATTGCATGGCACCACCTGTCATACACCTAAAGAAAGGTGCGCAGGTAATGCTGATCAAAAATATGGAAGATACGCTCGTGAACGGCTCCATTGGGCGGGTTGTAGCCTTCATGGATGAAGCAACGTTCGAATACTATCGCGACAATGAGAGCGAATTCTCTGGAGGGCAAGATGGTGGGAGTGACGACGAGAGACTAAACCACGCTCGCAAGAAGCTGAAGGGTCTTGGTAACAAGGATGGAGGCGTTGTGGTAAGTCGAAAATGGCCTCTTGTTTGTTTCGTCCAGCCAGATGGAACAGAGCGGCACTTGCTCTGCCAACCAGAGGCTTGGAAGATTGAGCTCCCGAACGGCGAAGTGCAAGCCCAGCGTCAACAGGTACCGCTGATTCTCGCATGGGCACTGTCCATCCACAAAGCGCAGGGCCAGACTTTGCAGCGTGTCAAGGTCGATCTTGGGCGGGTATTTGAAAAAGGACAGGCTTATGTCGCTTTGAGTCGTGCAACCTCGAAAGCTGGTCTTCAAGTCACCAGATTCGACGCACGCAAGGTCATGGTACATCCCAAAGTCACAGAATTCTACAAAAACCTTGTTAGTATTACCGATGTGCTTGCTCCGAAGACCTCAAAGCCTCGCGAGCACCAAGAAATTGACGAGGATGGTCAATTGGATGACGAAGAGCTCTTGCAGCATCTATACGGTTGAGGGTGGTATACAATGTCAACGTCGGATTTTCAGTGATGCTAGGGACTAAGCCTTGCGTCATCCATTCTTCTATATGTTATTATTATGGGCTATTTATCTTGAAGAGAGGCTGCAAATATCGATATCCAGGTGATGTTCAATGGGATTACTCATTAAGATACTGCATGTACGGCGTTGTCGAATAAAAGACCAGAAGCAATTTAGTCACCGGAGACAGTGATATCTCCCCGAGCACTTATCGAAGTCAATCTAGGGCAATCGAGGTCAACAGTAGACTTGCTTTAGATTGCCAAGATCGGGATTTTTCTACTAGATTGATCGAAGAGACAAGCTTTCGCGTCCAACATAAATAAGTAATTAATGCTGCATACGGAGTAGTTCTACCCACGTTCCTTCTTATCGATAAGATGCTCCGCACGTGATGCTATACCAAGGCGGTTACTCCGTACAGCCTGACAATTCACTTTTGCGACGCTGTACAACGCTTTCCTTCCTCTACTTCCCCTCACGTTTTCTCGCGGCCTTCATGCCGTTTAAACATCCGAACAGTGATACGTGAGTGATTAATACTTGCTCTACAGCATGGCGTCGGAGTTTATAGGCTACAATGTCCTCGTGACGCTGAGAGCACCACCGAATGCAAGCGTTCAAGGAGTGGTGGCAAACGTCATTGGTCAACGATTGATGCTAAGGAACGGTATGTGTTGTTTCCTTGATCGGACTGAGTGGCATCGATCTAACTTGTAGTTCTTAGTGACTCTTTCTTGGACCGGCCAACAATTGCCTACCTATTCCATCGAAGCTCCCGACATTGCAGATCTGTCTCTCGGTACTTCAAAGACGCAGAACACCTATGCAAACATAGAAAACAGATATCCCCGCGATTCATCCACGACTCCAACTCAGCAGTCGTTCGTTGATCCGGCGATTTTGAGCATTGGAAAGCCGCCTTCCAAACCATTCAGTCCGCCTAATTTGCCGAGTCAAGCCATCCCCAATGTGCTGAGCGCTCAGCAGTTTCAGACACCGCAACAAGCTCATTATGGAGACGCGACGGTTTCAGCTGCTCTAACAGAGCCATTCAGCAATCTGGAGCTGAGTGCTGATAACAATGCTAAGGATGCTAAGGTCGCGCCGCAGACGGAAGAGCCGCAGGATGCGCAGGATGAAAATGAAGGCTTGGCGCCGCTACAAGCCGCTTCCCAGTTCACGACAAAGCGAAGCCGTCGGGGTGATCGGATAGCGCATCCTCAAAACATCGCCGGCAATGAGCACGACGGTGCAAACAATACCAATCCGAAAACCAAGGGCTGGCGCCAGACTGCATTTGTCCAGCCGGCCCGCACATCTGAGGTTAAGACTGGACAAAAATACAAGGAAAGCTTTCCCGATCCCACTGGACGACGTCGTAAGAAGAGGGGCCGTGGGTACGCTGAAGATCCCAATGGGTGGGCAACTGAGGACGCGACGGATATCCAGGAGATGGGCGAGTTCGATTTCGAAAGCAATCTATCCAAGTTCGATAAAAGAAGAGTTTTTGAGGAAATTAGGAACGATGACACGACCGCGGACGAGGATCGATTGGTCAGCTTCAATAGGAGACCGAAGCCTGGAACCAATGGTGGGAAGAATCTTCACTGGACAGAAAACGTGCTCGACAGTCCTCAGGAGAGTGAGAATGGGGATTCAGGCCACGAACGGAGCGATGCGAAGCTCAGCGGTGGTAATTATTCGGGCCGCGAACTATCCAGGCCATCGACACATGCGTCTCGGAAGGGAAGCGGAATTTTAGGACAACCTTTGGTACCACCGCAGATCAATACGATCTCGCGAGGCCAGCTGAGCTCATCACGTACTACAAGCCCTCGCCCTAATAAAACACCTGTGTCGGCATCACCAATGACCGCTGCCGCTGTACCGGGAGCTTCCTTGCGCCTTACAACTACCAATCGCAGCTGTCCCACAGTTAGCCCGTTGCAGACTCTTGAGGTGGAGCAGATTGCAGTTGCAGAGCTCGGGTTGACAGAAGATATGATTACTGAAAACGCTGGGAGAGACATAGCAGAAGCTGCCGTCGGTCTCTTGTCAAACGATGCCGCTGCCCCCACGATCCTTGTACTTACTGGCAACCATCGTACAGGAGCCCGGGCTGTTTCTGCTGCGCGCCATCTTCGCAATCGCGGTCATCGTGTCACCTTATGTGTGCTGGGTCTAGAACACGAGAATGAGCTACTTGAAAGTTGCCGCAAACAGCTTGATGTATTCAAGAAGATTGGTGGGCGTGTCTTCAGGTGGGAAGACCTTTCCTCACAGCTCTCAAGCTCGGACTTTATACCTGATCTGGTCGTTGATGCACTCTTTGGCATCCACATATCCTTCGAGGACCTGCGCACCGATGATCAAGCTGTCGCTTTTGAGATGATCGCTTGGGTCAACCGTAGCAACCTTGATGTTCTGTCCGTTGATGTTCCATCCGGCCTATCTGCTTCCAGCGGTGAGTTCGAAAGCCTCTTCCGACGTATGTCTGCGGTTTCTGACATTTTGATAGGCGAAGTGACTATGGTCGGTGAAGGCCGACTATGCATCAATGCCACATCAGTAGTCTGTCTCGGAGCACCCAAAACCGGGGTCGTTAATGCCCTCCTGGCTGGAGAGGGACTTTCTTGGAAACTCAGCGTCGCAGACATCGGCATCCCGCAGATCGTTTGGCGTAAGTACGGCACCCGTCGTCGGCACGGGATCGACTTCGGGAATCGTTGGGTGGTACCTCTTCGCTTCCAACCTCCTCCTGTTTAGACAGGACAAGGAACTCACGTATTGACGATTTTTGAACGATAAAATACACTTCGGGCGTTACGGGTCATTCTTGACATTTTTATAAAAGGATCTACTGGGGGACGCGTTCTGCGGTCATTGAGCAAGAGGAGATTTGCATATGTTACCCTCTTCAGGTAAGCATACATTAATGAAGCATGTACTATATGTAGTTCTACATTACCAATCCACTACAATGCTGCACTGTATATATGTTATGGCACAGTAGAAAAGCTGGAGTTAAATGATATTCTACAATGATCGACCAGAACCTTGAGACATGAGGACCGACTTCTTCGACTGTATGCTCCAAATCCCGAGCAAGGTTCGAGCTGGTCGGCAAAGCGAGAATAGCCGATAGTCGCAGAGTCTCTCCAGACGAGCAATGAGCTTATGAAATGCGAAGGACTGGACGACTGAATAATGCAGCTGTGCAGGCTTGGAAGTCCTAACTGCTTCCCTTTCCATCTCTATAGACAGGTAATAGTTCCTCATATCTAACCCTTGTCTGTGCGCTAGTACTATTATGGCTTAGAGCTTAGTGTAAAATGGAGATGATCCCCTTAATGCAGCGCTAGCCTTAAAAGGTTAGAATAATCGTACTAGTGCGTATCGATACATCATATCTGGAAATCCTACCAGCTGCGCCGAAAAACATGAAGGTCAGCTACCAGCCTACCACAGATTGGTCCAGATAAATTCTCGCTTCTTGAAAGTTGGAAATGGGCAAGGGTGAGTTCCTGCATTCAACTATTCTCTGCTGCTTGCGACTGACTCTTGGCTTGTTAGGAACGGATAAGCTTTACGTACGATGAGCACACTTGTGCCTCCGCGACCTTGGTGTCGCAAACTGCTAACATGAATTCTAATAGATCACACACTCAGAGTGGGCATCGGAAGATGCATATTCGGCCAGCGCAGGCGCTGGCGTAGGGAAAGCGAGGCGGGGAGGAACGAACGCGGGCTTCAGGCGCCTCCCATTCAACTTCTGCTCGCTCTCCCTTCAACCCTTCTCGCATCCGGTCTGCACACCCTCGGGAACGATATTCGACCTAACCAACATTCTACCCTGGATTAAGAAACACGGCACGAATCCCGTGGACGGGTCGCCGCTGAAGAGTTCCGACCTCATCAAGCTTAATATCGCGAAGAACGAGTCGGGCGAGTATGTGGATCCGGTCACGTACAAGGTCTTGACGGACAACACGCACATCGTCGCTTTGCGCAACACGGGCAATGTTTTCGCATGGGATACTGTTGAGCGGTTGAACATCAAGGGAAAGCTGTGGCGCGATCTTGTTACGGATGAGGAGTTCAGTCGCAAGGATATAATCACGCTACAAGACCCGCAGAATATCGAGTCGAGGAATCTGAGTTCGTTCAATTATTTGAAGGAGGGTGAGAGTGGGTTGACGGATGAACAAATACGGGAACGAGAGGATCCGTCCAATAACGTCAATGTCAATGCGCTGGGGAATGCGGCAAAGATCCTGAAGGCGAAGGAAGCCGTTGCGAAGGCCCGTGCCGAGAGGGCTCAGGCTGCCAGCTCGAAAGGATTGACGAAGCCGGGAGTCGGTACGAGTGCGGCGGCTGCGTCGCAAAAGACCATTTCACACCAGCCTGGGAAGCCTATTCCATATAATGCGGCGAGGCATACTACTGGTCTGGCCGCTGCGTCGTTTACAAGCACTGGTATGACGCCGCATACTTCTGCCGAGCTTGCACTTCTTTCAGATGAAGAGTACATGTTGAAACGAGGGCGAGTGAAGCAGAAGGGGTATGCTCGAATCTCGACTACGCTAGGCGACTTGAATCTGGAGCTGCACACTGAGTATGCGCCTAAAGCCGTGTGGAATTTCATCAAACTGGCCAAGAAAGGCTATTACAAAGATGTCACTTTCCATCGCAATATCAAGGGATTCATGATCCAGGGTGGAGACCCTACAGGTACTGGGCGCGGAGGCGAGAGTATCTGGGGCAAGTACTTCAACGATGAGTTCGAAGGGCCTTTGAAACACGACTCTCGAGGAACCTTAAGTATGGCCAACAAAGGCAAAAACACCAACAGCAGTCAATTGTAAGTTCTGGGTATGGTGTCTGGTTGCCTTAGATTCAAATGCTGACCATGTCCGCAGCTTCATTGCTTACCGCGCGCTGCCTCATTTGAACAACAAACATACCATTTTCGGTCATGTAATAGATGATCCAACACCCTCATCACCAACCTTGAACAGCATGGAAACGCACCCAGTGAATGCTACAACCAACCGACCTACTCCAGATATCCGCATCAAAGACGTAACAATCTTTGTGGATCCATTTGAGGAGTTTTTGAAACAGAAGCAGGCAGACGAGGCGAAAGGCACAACCTCAACAGATGACGCCAAGACAGCTCAAGTGGTGGATGATGATCGCGTAACCTGGACTGGGAAACGAATTCGAGGCCCAGGTGCGACAGAAGCGGGCGAGGGTTCGGGGGGAGTAGGCAAGTACCTCAAGGCCGCGCTAGCCAACCAGGCAAATCAGGAGGAAGACGAGATTGTTGAGTTTGTGGATGAGGCGCCCGAACCTGAGCCTGCGCGGAAGAAATTCAAAGGTGGCGGTGGCTTTGGTGATTTTAGTTCCTGGGATTGAGCATATTTCATACTTCTGGGACACTCAAATCAAGGGAAAAACTATTGTGATTAATTTGTATGTTATCCTGCCAAGCAGCTTTGCTTAACATACGACATCCTGTAGGTTTCATAAGAATAACCACACTTCGACAAAGAAATCGTCTGCAACTTCAAACAATCTAGAAGCAAAGTGTCTTAACTAGACACCCGCTATCAAAACATGAAAAATAATGAAGAACATATTGTCAACAGTGGTTCATAAATGCCGAGCTCCGAGTGTCCGCATTCACTTAAGATAGGGTCGTACTAAGGACACCATCTGCTTTGAGCATTTAATTACAACTTCTAACCATTATTAATATTCATCTAGCTTAATCGTTAGGCCCTGAGTCTCCCTCATTTGAAGAGAGTGGTGCCAACCCTAAGCGCTTGTAGTCACTGGTGTTCTAGTCTGTATCCCAATATCCCGCGATGCTCGGCCAGGCCATCTCCGTTTCCCGCCATTTCGGGACTTCCTCTGCAGCAGGATTGCTGGATTAGGCCTAGCGTACCCGCAGTTTAGGTGACCCAATGACCTAACAGTTTCCCAAGGCAGTAAGGCAGACTCCCCCTCTCCCCCAGGATTATTACTTAGTATTAACTAGTTGTTAGTAGTAGTAATCACTGCTGCTGCTGCTAATAATAAGCGTCCATCAGTTCCACCCCCAACCATCTATCTGCATTGCGCTACCATCTATTCAGGCCTTCCTGTATCTATTCGACGGCTATTGAATAAATAGAAGAGATCCAGGATCCTTAGATACTATCCCATCATTCTGTGAGTGTCATCTTCCCTTTGAATTCAGGAAGCGGCCTGAT
>JAABUG020116413.1:0-29062 GCA_011319215.2 Scortechinia acanthostroma
AACTCTTTCACAGGCGAACGGCTGCGATCCCGTTGAGCAACGATCAATACACCCTTGCTCATGGCGGTCAATGCTGTCAGCTCGTCGGATGGGATCTCAGCTTCGACAGGACGCTTGAGGAATTTCGCAATCTTTTCGCTGGTGATGGCGAACTTCTGAAGATTACGATCTTGTGGCACACGATTCAAGACGACCATCGTCTTATCGGTCGTGTAACCCAGTTGATCGAACTCGTCGATCACGAAGCGCACATTCTTAACACCTGCGAGGGTAGGTGTAGCGACCAAGATGATCTTACTGGCGATATCAAAGAGCGCGCCCAGCGTCTCATCCATATGCCGACCTGTATCGACAATGATGAAATCATAGTGATTAGCAATCTTCTGTAGAATGGTTGCGACCGCAGTTGGATCTTGCTGTACGATGAAAGCCTCAGCAGGCTTTGCTGGCCCCATCAGCACCTTCAAACCACTGTCGTGCGTAACCACGATATTATCAAAGAGTTCAGTATCCAAGTCGGCGACGCTTCGTGCGAGGTCAACAATGGTGGATTGTGCTTGCAGATTAAGGAACACGCCCACGTCGCCAAATTGCAAATCGGCGTCAACCAGCAGCGCACGGATACCTTCGCGCATCAACCCTGAAGCCAGATTGGTGGCAATCGTCGTGCAGCCTGCACCGCCTTGAGGGCTGTAGACCACGATAATGTGGCCGGCGCGGTTGTCGTCGCCTGTAGTGAGAGGTTTCGGCGCAGCTTTATCCCCGCCGCCCTCACCATTGCCCATCCTTCGATATTGATCAGCGAGTTGCTTGTGTTGGGCGTACACATTGCGGATCGTGTTATACAAATCGTCCATCGAGACAGGCTTCGACAAGAAGAAGCGCGCGCCAACCAGCATTGCGCGTTGCAAATAGTCTTGGTCGCTCTGAACGGACATCATAATGACAGCGGTGGTGGGAACGGCTTGCGTAATCAGAGCAGTCGCCTGTATACCATCCATATCAGGCATGTTAATGTCCATGATAACGATGTGCGGCTTAAGCTCTTTGGCCAGCGCGACACCTTCGCGTCCGGTGCCTGCCGAGCCGACGACCTTCATATCCGGCTCAAAGGCGATCATTTTCTTGATGTTTTCGCGAGCTTCGGGAATGTCATCCACTAACAATATCGTGATAATTTCGCCGTCGTTTCCCTGTGGCGTTGCTGGTTTGTTCATATAACTACCTGAAGACTTCTTTCGTCAAACCTGTTGATGATCTATTCTTGTATCACAATACAGTTCAAGTCAACCTGTTTTAAAACTTCCTCGCCCTATTATGACTATAGTAGGGCGAGGAGGATATTCGTGTTAACCGTACTTATTGACCGGCTGCGGGTTGTGCCGTTTGTTGTTGGGTCTGGCTGCTCAGGTCAATAATATCGCCGGTCACAAGCTGGCGGATACTACGGACGGCTGGCTCAATGCTGTAGTCACGCCGAGCAGGCACGGAAATGTTGAATTCCTGCATCATGTAATCGAGCGTAACAGCGGTTGTCTGTTGTGTGCTGCGATCATTAACCGAGCGCAGCGCTAAGGTTACCGGCAGCTTAGCATCAATCGCCCACACCAGCACAACGGCATACTGAGGTGTCACACCCAAGGTCACGATATTCGGCGGGGGTACAGGCGTAACCGTCGGTTGTGGGGTTTGATTTCCACCACCGCCACCACCGTTGGCTTCTTCGGTCGCCGGAACAGGTGTTGGGGTTGGCAGTTCACCCAGATAACGACCGTCCAGTGGGAACTCGCCCACATGAACGACCAGCGCATCTTGAATGGTGCGTTGCGTCACCAAGCGCGGACGTTGACGTTCGGCTGGCCCAACGATTACTGTACCGATACTCGATTGGTCAATACGACCGCCGATACCTTGTTCCAGTTGAATACCTTGGTCAGTCTTGGTAAAGAGCGTCACAAGGTTTGGCGTAATCGACTGGAAGACTTCGTCGACGTCAATGAAGAGCATCGAGATAATCACGTCTACATGGTCGCCATCTTGCAAACCATACGCCACGCTGGTGATGCGATCCATCGGCAACGATACAGCCACGCGGTCACTGGGCAGAACAGCTGCCGCATCCGAACCGACAGCGGCGAGGCTGGTCAGGTCTTTGACGAGGTAGGTCGAGAGGATCGGTTGCTCGCGGAAAATATCCGTACGAGCGATTTGTCCCAGAACCTTTTCCAAGCCACCATCCTGTTCCTTAATCGCATTAAACGGAACAGTTTCCTCTGGCAGCGTGGCATAACCAACGATGTTTTCCAGTTCCTGAACCGTGTTGGGGAAGCGATAGCCACGCGGCAGATTTTGCAGCGCTTGCACGACCTTCACTAATGGAATCGGTGTAGGTGTCGGGGCTTGAGTCGAATTTGGAGCTACAGGTTGTGCCGTGCCGTTTGAATCAACGACGGGTGCCGGCGCAGGTGGGTTCAACGCCGGGAGAACGACCACAACCGCAATAATAGCTAAAAGAACAATTAATCCAATCAGAATGAGTAAGCGACCACGCATGAAGTCCCTCCGTCAGACCTTCGGGCGTCCCACCTGTCTGGCAAGCGTGCCGTTCTCAGATGAAACTGTAAAAATTCAAAAATGTTTCAATAGCATAATTCTAGTGTAGTCGATTAGTAGCCACTGTCAAATAGACTAGAAGTATGCAAGGATTAAGAAATTCGCTATTTGAGATCAAATCACATCAAATCGTCGCTGGTGGGCAGTTCCATATGAATGCGCGTCCCATCTGTTTCACCGCTGGTAACGGAGAGAGACCCTCCGACGAGTTCGAACTTTTCACGCAGCGTGATGATGCTCTGCGCGCGGGGTTCAATGTGGGCTTCATCACCGGTAAAGGCCGCTTGGGCATCAAAGCCGCGCCCATTATCTTCCACATCCACTTTGACGAGGTCGCTCGAAATATCGAGGCGGATGAAAATCTCACTGGCGCTGCCGTAGTCACGCGCGTGTCCCATCAGTTCTTGGATGCCGCGGAAGACCATGACTTCGCGGTGGCTTTCGAGCCGTCGCTCCTCACCCATAAAGTCCAATTTCGCATCAATATCATTCTTATCTTTGAAGGAATCGACGTAGCGGCGCACCGTCGGCACAACACCCAAGTCATCCAACATCATCGGCCGCAAATCGAAGATGAAGTCGCGTACCTTCTGGAAGGTTACACTGGCGGTCGATTTCAAGTTACCAAGTTCTTCAGCAGCACGGGCTGGATCACGGTCAAACAGACGCTGGCAGATTTCCGTTTGCAAGATGAAGTTCGTCAACGATTGAGCAGGGCCGTCATGCATCAAGCGGGCGAGACGGTTCTTTTCTTCTTCCTGCGCTTGAACAATGCGCACAATGTTGATCGAAGCCGGTTGGACACCACGTGCGTTAGCCGGTTCTTCGTTAGCGCCCGAACCGATTTGGATGCCGCCCCCTTGGAACATCGCCAGCAGTTGGGCAAGCAGCTTTTGTTCCGTTTCCAATGTTTCGCGGTTGGACTGGAATTTCTCAAGCTGACCACGCATCGTCGTCAGGCGGAAACGCGCGTCAATCGCCTCGTCATATTTGGTGCGGATATCTTGGCGCGGCACGGTTTCGATATTGTCTTGGATCGTTCGGAGTTCGGTGGCGATGTCAGCGTTGCGCTGTTGTTCGCGGTCAACCACCAATTGCGTTTGGTCAATCTGCGTTTTGATCTCAGCGAGCTTATCTTTCAGCCGCTTCATTTCTTGCGAGATCATGTCAAGGAGTTGGGTTTGTTCAGGCATCTCTAAATCCGTTCACTTAAGCAGTCAATTATTGGTCGAATTGTTACTTAATCGAACCCATCCACGTCGAATGGCATTGACGGCGGCTTGTGTGCGATCTTCGACGTGCAGCTTCTTCAGTATCGAGGTCATATGATTTTTGACCGTTTGCTGGCTAATATTCAGTTTAACCGCAATTTCTTTGTTGCTTAATCCATCAGTTACGAATTGGAGGATTTCCATCTCACGGTGGCTCAGCGGAATAAAGTGTTCATCTGCGTCCACAATATACGGCCCACTCATAGCCTCGACACTGGATTGAATCCACTCGTCCAGTTGGCGATCATCCATCCGCTCGCCGTTCACCACATGCTGCCCGTTGGCCACGTCGCGGATCACTTGGATGAGGTCGTCTGGCGTAATATCCTTGGAGCAGTAGGCCGCTGCGCCTGAACGCATGGCATGGAGAATCTGCTCTTCGTCATGGTAAGCCGTCAACATGATGATCGAGGTGTTCAGTCGGTCAGTCTTCAGTTGCCGTGCAACCTGCATCCCATTCACCAGCGGCAGATTAATATCGAGAATCAGGATTTCCGGTTCCAATTGACGAACAATCCGCAGCGCATCTTCTCCATTCTCGGCATAGCCAATGACGTTTAAATCGGGTTCAAGTCCAAAGGCTTGTTGTAGTCCATCCCTGAACATGGGATGATCGTCAACGATGACGATCGAGATTTTGCGCTGTTTTCGGATGTCGTCCCGATTATTCATTGATGAGCCTCACGTTGAGAGTCTTTAAATTGAACAAGCGACAAGGTGCGTACCTGTATCGCGATGAGTCGGTGATTTAGGTAAGTTGTATAGGTCACACGGGCAGTATACACCGGAAATGTTAACCCCTGCAAGCAAAGCTCACGAAGCCTCAACGTCTAATCATTTTTATAGGTCTCTCTGATGCTTTTTAACCTTAATACCTGTAGTATTAAGAGACAATCCGGTTCAATCCGACATAGGTGAGGCGAGCTTTGAAGCAAAACACAGATGGTGGTCTTGTCTATTATCAATTCGATATGTGGTCAGACCTTAATCACGGTGTCTTTACCCGAAAGGGCGGGGTGAGTCCTGCGCCTTGGGCATCGTTGAATTTAGGCGGCAACGTCGGTGATCATCATACCGCCGTCAAGCATAACCAAGAATTGATTTATGACAGCCTTCATCTGAATAGGACTAAAGTATGTAGTGTCTGGCAGGTACATAGTGCGGATGTGATGGTGGTCGATGGCCCGGTCGAAGGCCGACGATGGATTGCGCTTGCCGATGGCATGATCACCAACGCGCCAGAGACGCCGCTGTTTATGCGTTTTGCGGATTGTACACCGTTGCTCTTTTACGACCCCGTTCGCAAGGTCATTGGTGTAGCCCATGCGGGCTGGCGCGGCACAGTTACCGGCGTCGGTGCCAACACCGTTAAAGCTATGCAGCAAGCCTTTGGCTGCAACCCGCGTGACATTCAGGCAGGCATCGGCCCAAGTATTGGCCCTCAAAGCTATCAAGTCGGTGGCGAAGTCGTTCAAGCCGTTCAGGATTATTTCGGCACAATCGAAGGCTTAGTTAGTCAAAATCCGAATGACGGCACATTCTATTTGGATTTGTGGGCAGCCAATCGTCTCGATTTGGAGCGTGCTGGCCTTGAGCAAATCGAAGTCGCGGGCATTGATACCGCCACCAACACCGACGAATTCTTCTCGCACCGTGCCGAAAAAGGCAAAACGGGGCGTTTCGGGGCGGTTTTAACACTATGACGATTGCTGAGAATATCGCCACCGTTCGCCAGCGTATCGAAGCCGCTTGCATCAAAGCGGGTCGCCAACCCGACTCGGTAACCTTGATGGCGGTCAGCAAGACGCATCCTGCAGAGGCGGTTCTCGAAGCGGTTGAGGCGGGCGCGCAACATTTTGGCGAGAATCGCGTAGAAGAAGCTGAAACTAAAATTGCCTCGGTAAAGGCTCAAGTCTCGAAACCGTTGACTTGGCATATGATAGGGCATGTACAGAGTCGTAAGGCCAAGGATGTCGAGTCGTTGTTCAGCTATGTTCATTCAGTGGATACGCTGAAGTTGGCAGGGAAATATTCGGCGCTGGCAGCTGAACACAATCAGAGGCTAAACGTTCTCCTTGAGGTGAACGTGTCTGGCGAAGAGGCTAAGGATGGTTTTGCGGCGACGAATTGGTCGACGGATGAGGCTGTGAAGCAGGCATTGTGGTCGCAGCTTGAACCGATATTGAATCTGCCGGGCTTGCAGGTGCGCGGGCTAATGACAATGGCTCCCATCGTACCAAACCCCGAAGATGCGCGTCCGGTCTTTGCGTCATTAGCGGCCTTGCGTCGGGCAATTGAAGATCATTTCGCCGTCGCCTTGCCTGACTTGAGTATGGGTATGACCGATGATTATCCAGTGGCGATTGAAGAAGGTGCCACATTCGTTCGTGTAGGTCGTGCAATTTTTGGTGAACGAGCTAATAAGTGAGGTTGAAAAGCCGTGTTTGTGTTGAACATCATCGTCCTACTATTGCAGTTGTTTGAACTGGCGCTGCTGGCACGCATTATCCTGAGCTGGTTCCCGAATGTTGATCGTAGTAATCCGATCATTCAGTTTCTATTCGATGTTACCGAGCCGGTGCTGCGTCCTATACGCGACATGCTCCCCCAAAGCGGCATGTTTGACTTTAGCCCGCTGGTCGTTTTTCTCATCATTCAGGTATTAACCACCGTACTGCATGGTGTCCGTTAACACAGACAGATGTCGCCCGAATAGCATTTCCGGCTGTTTGGCAGTACAGTTAAGATAAAAGGGTTGATTTAATCAACCCTTTTAAGTCTTACGTCTTATTCTGCGGTTTTCTCTGCGATAATCAATATCATCAGGGAAAGGATAAATTATGTCACAGAACCGGAAATTTGAAATTACTGACGCGCGCGGTGGGGCAGCCTTTGCTGTTCGCGTGGTCACCCGTGCAGAAGCCTCAGAAGTCATCGGCACACAAGAAGATGGCGCATTGCGCGTGCGTTTGACAGCCTCGGCGGCGGGCGAACCGGCAGCCAATCAAGAATTGGTTGAACTCCTCGCGCAGCAGTTGCAAATTCCCCCTAATAAAATTGAAATTGTGGCGGGTGCGAATGGCCGCGATAAAATGATTAGCGTCGAAGGAATTACAACCGCTGATCTTGAGTCGCGTTTTGGTGGCATGAAATCCGCTGAATAGGTGTCGTAGATGTTCATGCTGCGTATAAGCGTAGTAGGCTTTCTGGTGTGTCTTTTGACTGCCTGTTCATCTACCGCTCCTCTGGTCGTTGAGCCGACGCAGACATTGGTTATTCCCACTGCAACCATTACCTCTATTCCTGTTACACCAACCATAACCCTAACGCCTTTACCTCGCGCCAGTGATTTGGCGACGACCACGCCCGCTGTCAGTGATAGCGGCGCATCTTCCGACTTACCCGAATCGACCGCTGATGATCCGGTTGCTGCCGAACTCGTGGGTTTAGCGCAGCGTCGTGTGGCCGAAACCACCAATCTCCCCGTTCGCCGTGTTGAAGTGGTTGAAGTCAAATCTTACACATGGACGGATGTGAGCTTAGGCTGTCCAAGCCCCGGCGAGAGCTACGCCCAGCAGGAAGTAGATGGCTACCGCATCGTCCTCAAGGCTGATGATAAACAGTACATTTTCCACACCGATTTTGATCGTGTTGTGGCCTGTGATTCTGCCAACGAAAAACTTCCCGACGCATCCTCCACCCAAGAACCCTCTCCCTAAACATCTGCCTTATACGTTTAGCTTCTTTTTCCTGACTCTTTCAACGATGTCCGAAACGTCTTGCACACACGCTAATTTCCTAATACCCTCCGTGTGCTTGATTACCAAACAATCATGTGCCATCGAAAAACCAATTGGCTCCCTTCCAAAATTGTCCTGAAAATTTGAAAATTCAAACGCTCTGTTATTGACTATCATTGAATTTTTGTTCTATAATAAGGTTTGATGATGATCTAGGGATAGCATCACACGAAATGGTGGAGATTTTATATCCGTAACCACCTATTTTAGGGATGCGGTGTGCCACATACGCATTGGCTCCCCTCGCCATGAGGGAGAGGGGCTGGGATGAGGGTTTAAAGTGCCTCCCACCGCTTAATCGGTCTTACCATTATCTACAAATCATCGAACGTACCTCGTCTCAACAAACCACGCTTGCGGGCAGGATTTATCCTGTACACCACTTCTTTACTCCGTTATCCAACGCCTAAACAGGAAATAAGACAAATGACCCCGCCACTTTCCCCGAACCGCTTGCCGTTGTCCGCGCTCTTATCTCAAACACTGGTCGCATTGATCATCGAATTCGATAACGAATTTGAACATCGGATGCCCCATAGTACGACCGATTACGGCGCAACACAGGACGCGAAATATACCCCTTGGCTCGTTTCGATGGTTATGTGGGAGAACTGTCTGCGCTTTGTTCCAGAGGAAGGTATAACCGTTAAGGAGTTGGAGCAAATGGCACGGACGCCCACCAACTTAAACGGCATGGAACGCTGGGGATATATTAGGATTAGCCCGAACCCCTCGGACACACGTCCCAAACCACCACAGCGTGATTGGCTGATTACGGCCACGCCCGCAGGCAAGCAAGCGCAGATGATAGGGCAGCCGCTGTTCGCCGAGATTGAGAGCCGCTGGCGCGAACGTTTTGGCGGCAGCACCATCAATAATCTTCGCGATGCTCTGTGGGCGGTCGTTCGCCAATTCGATGTTGATTTGCCCGAATGTCTGACCATTTTGCACTACGGATTGGTCAGTCAAGCAGGCGTCAAACTGCAAAAATCAACCAGCGATCAAGCCGTGGACTCCGCCCATCTCACACTGCCGGCACTCTTGTCTCAAACACTGCTCGCATTCGCACTCGAATTTGAGGATCAATCGCCCTTGTCACTAGCAGTCAGCGCCAATGTTTTGCGCGTCCTCGATGATAAAGGGATGCCGTTGCGTAGCCTACCACAATTGAGTGGCGTATCAACAGAAGCCGTTAGGATGTCAGTTAAATTTCTGCAGAAGAACGATGACATCGTTATGGAGACAGCGGATCGCGTCAAGCAAATTCGCCTCACACCAAAAGGGCTGGCAGCTCAGAAAACCTATTATGAGCTTGTGTTGAGTATTGAAGAGAGTTGGCAGTCGCGCTTTGGTAAAGCCGCAGTTGAGAACCTTCGAAGAATTCTTGAAGGTCTAGTCGGTGAATCCGCTGCTAGCAATTCGCCACTATTTCGCGGGCTTGAACCTTATCCTGACAATTGGCGTGCGCGCGTTCGTAAGCCCAATCTCTTGCCACACTATCCAATGGTGCTTCATCGTGGCGGCTTCCCCGATGGCAGTTAGTGCCTTTGCGTTAAATCATTGACTTGTGACCGCATATGGCGCGCGGTGGCAACAGCCGAGCCATCCGCCGAAATGGCGTCATTTCAGCGGCATTCACCGAGCGTCTCGCCGGTCATAAATGTCGATTCGGCGCCTGCCTCCCTCACGTCCGCCCGCCATTTCGGCGGACAAATGTGCAAATTGTGCATTTTCCGCAATACGCTCTGCTAAATTGAGTCGTCCCTTAACAGATTTACGCGGACTAATATAGCGTATTCTGGGTAGCGGAGCACCTGTGTATGCTAGCTTTAGAAGTCCCCTCGTTGCGCAGGGGAGAGAGGATTTAAGGCTTGTCCAGTACTCGTTTTACGTGAATGCTCGCAAAATACAGACTTTTGTAGGGACGCAGCGTGCTGCGTCCGCGCTAGGCAGATGATAACACGAGTCTTTGAAGCTGCTTTAGCAAGCTTGTCAGGTGAGTAGCATCGCGCTTTAGCCGGATGCGATGCCAGCGAGCCAAGATTTTGACTACCGGACAAGACTATTTAGGAGAAAATATGTGCGAAAATTCTCTTCTACTTGGTCAACTTCATAAGTCCGAATAACCTTTAAATCGGCGTGGGCATCGGCTTTCCCGTTTGGATTTGAATGTCCGCCAAGGAGCGATAAGCCGCGTCCCGTACATCACTCTTTTTGTCACGCAACGTGTTGTAGAGGATTTTCGCCATCTGTACCTCTCCAAGCTGCCCCACATTACGAGCCGCTAACGCGCGAACGGTATCCTCGCCCTCTTGCAAAGCCTTCACCAGAATTTGGGAGGCATCCTCACCCGGCGAGACGTTTTCCTGTCGCTTGGCCGCCCACTCGTTCAGCCATGTAATCGCTTCCGGTGGCGGATAACCGTGTGGCCCATTACCACTCCCGTAGCGCATTTCTTGGAAGGCAATTTGCGCCGCCGAGCGTACATACCACTGCGAGTCTTCGAGGAACGCGCGGTAAATCGCGACCACCGCCCAATCCGATTTCAGCCGCTTGATGCCGAAGATTGCCGCTCGACGCACAATCATTTCCTCGTCTTGGATGGCGTCGTACAGGGTCGGGTACCCTTCAACTGGAATATCGGCTAAAGTCTCGGCTACCGCTTGCCGCAGCGACTCGGAACCATCGGTCAGCGCATCCACCAGCGCGGTTAAGGCTTCCTCCGTTCGGATCGCACCCAGCGCCAGAGCGGCTGCTAATTGAACATCATTACCACCATCTTTGAGTAATGGGATAACCGCAACCGCGCCTTCCGGTTGACCGAGTACACCAATACCGAGGCAGGCCAATTGACGGATTTGGGCAACAATGCTCTTGGTGGCCTCCTCAAAAATTGGGCCAACCGAAGGATCACCGGTCGTGAGCAAAGCCGCTGCGGCTCGTTCACGTAGCAATGGATATTGGTTCGGCGCGGTAAACACTTTACCCAGATATTTAACGTATGCCGATCGCCAGTTCGCATCTTGCGGTGCGGATTTGAGCCAATTGGCAATTTCCATGATGTTACTTTGGAGGATGTCCGTCGGATTGCTCATCCGCGTATTAACGAAGTTGTCCAATGGCGCGTGAGCCGCGCTGTAGATAATTGCCTCTCGCCATGCAGGCGCATTGATCTTTTCAGCGAGCGTATTTTCGTCGGCATCGTATAGGCTTTGGCTCGCCAGATAGGCCGCCAGCTGTGGATGACGAAAGCGATAGCACCCACCTTTGTAGCGCACCAGCAATCCGGTGTTACGCAGCGCTGCTACAAACTTATCGGTCGGATTGACCTTCTTTTCCTCTTTTTTCTTCTCTTTGCTCTTTTCCGCTGCTCTCGCCTCGGCAAGTTCCGCTAAGGGATCAGGCATCGGCGGCTCGTCTGGGGTAAATGGTTCAATCGTTTTCTCGGTTACGGATGCCGCTAATGTTTCATCAAACAGCGCCAACAACCGCGCGCGGGTGATATAACCTTCATCCAACTGTAAAGTTGCTGCCGTAATCAGATACTTATTGACTTCCTCTTCACTCATATCCGTCGGCAAGTAACGCTTGATGAGGTTATTGACCCAAATCCCATAGCTGCTATCCTCGCCAGCGCCGGAGAAATAACCCCATGTCTTAACCGTTAAGTCGAGTGGCGTCAGTAATCGGGTGTCGGTTTTCACACGTTGAACGAGTTCTTTATCTGGCGCAGGCAGCGATGAGCGCCGACCAGCCGTACGACTCCAAACCGTTGCCCAATTATCAACCGCCTGCTCACGGTCTAAGTCGCTCCAAGGCCGCAGGTAAATAGGCGTCAAACCAATATCTTGCGTCAAAACGCCATGCTGTTCGGGCGAACCTGTAATGATAAAGAAGTTTTGTCGGTACGAACTAATGAAGGCTTTAAGCCACTCTAGTTTTTCCTCAACTTCGTTCGGCGCGAGTTCATCGTATCCATCAATCAGCAGCAAGGTTTGCCCGCTGTTTAAACGCTTGTACAGATTTACGGGAGTCGTACTGGCTGCCACGCGCCCAAGCTGCCGTTGTACCGACCGAACCAAAGGCTCTGCCGGATCAATCTCTTTGCCGAATGTAGCTTCATCCGCTTGGATATCGGATAGATGCACGTAGACTGGCATCAAGCGATTGAATAGTGGGATGTTGGCTTCACTCTGGCTATCGAGCGCCATGCCTCGTTCTTCGGCTAAGCGCTCTCTTGCCTTTTGCTCGAGCAAGACACGTTCTTTGATGCGAACGGCACGTTTTTTCTCGTCGAGCGCAGCTTCTTCGGCGTCGATTTTTTGCTGTACGCGATCAACAGGTCTTTTGAAATGAGCGCGCCCCAACGCTCGTAGTATGATCGCCATCAATGCCGTTGTGCGACCACTTCCCGGCAAACCTAGCAAAGCCAGCGCGTGATCACCGGTACTCAGTTCATCAATAGATAGCGTCGGGATATTGTACGGCCCTTGCATCACGGGCATATCCGGCGTATGCGGAACAACATGAAAGATGCTGTGGGTGACAATATCTTCGAGCGGGGCAGCCAGTGGTGGCGCGGTCAGGAAGCGTGGCTCAACCAAGATGTCGGTCAAGTTAGCGGCTGTTGTCGCCAGATGGTTGCGCTGGGCCAGCCTGAAAATATCATTGATATAGCGCGAGTCAGAACTTTGGGTGGCATAGCTTTGGGCGCTGCTGGCCTGCTGATTGACAGATTGAATAGCGCTCTTAATCAAATGGCGCGCGCGATAAACCCCGTAAGCTGTCGCCCAACCTGCTAGAAGCCCCAAGCCAAAATTCTCTACATCGAAACCCATGTTTCGCCCCCTGTAGTGTTTGTTAACCGCTTCTATAGATTAGTATGCGTCCACAACTGGCACAATACGTTAAGGATTCGCCTTTACGTACTGCTTGAATAACGTTTAAACCTTGTTGGACGCGGCACACCGAGCAACTCTGGTTGACCAACACCGCTACCGCTTGATTATTTTTGCGAGGCCGCAGGTTGTTGTAGACCTTGAGTACGTTCGGGTCAATGCTCGGCACAAGTTGTTCACGGCTCTTGAGTAAAGCGCTGCCTTCCGTCTTTAGCCGCTTTTGTTCTTCGATTAGCCCCTTATTCGCTAACTCGAATTGACCTTTGATGGTTTCGAGCTTGGCAGTGCTTTCTTTCAAGGCAGCGTCCGCTGTATCCACTGACATCATCGTTTCCAGCAGCACATCCTCAAGGTCTTGGTTGCGCTTCTTCAACGATTGGATTTCCTGCTGCAAATCCTGAAGTTCTTTCGGATTACGTACCCGACCACTATAAAGGGTTTCATCCGTGTCCTTCAATTTCGCAGTGGTAGATTGAATTTCCTGCTCCAGCTTGCGAACTTGGGCTTGGAGCGGAGAGAGAACCTGTTGATCATGAGTCACTTGCTGCTGCGCTTCAGTGAGCGCTTTGTTATCAGCCAATTGAGCGGCGATTTCTTCAAGCCGCTTATGATGTTGTTGAACATCGAGGTCAATTTCTTGTAGGCGGTAAAGTTCCTGCGCTTGTATCATAGCTATGCTTTATCCATCAGGTCTTCACTTAAATGAGGATACAACAGCCAATATGGGATTCTTAATGTGCTATAGTCGTTAAATGCGTTTAGAGTTTAAGTATACACTGAGCTAGGACATCCGCGTAATTATGGCTTTCTCTTTAGGCAGAACGTCACCCATAAGATGCTGATTGAGAGTAGTGTATGGCAACGACAGTGAAGGCGGTAGGAATGCAATCAACACGCGATACGGTGCATATCACACCCACAGAATGGCGTTGGGTCATTTTTGTGGGGAGTGCGCTTGTTATTTTAGCCTTTATCCCCTTCCTCTGGGTGGGCTTAAATGCGGCGAATAACGGTCAATTGCAGTTCATGGGTGTGCTCAACAACTACATTGACGGGGCAACGTATCTCTCGAAGATGATGCAAGGTTACGAAGGTTCGTGGCTCATACACTTCCGACATACCTCTGAAGTGCATCCAGCTATGTTCATTCAGATTATTTACCCTTTGCTCGGTCAATTATCACGTCTCATCGCGATCCCCCCAATTGCTTTGTTCCACGCGGCGCGGGTTGTTGCCTCCCTGATTATGTACATGGCGATCTACCATTTGGGCGCAACCATTTGGCCTCGTCGCCGTTCACGTCGTATTTTCTTCATCCTAGCGGCCATCGGTTCAGGTTTAGGCTGGTTGCTCGTGATCTTTACGGGTGATCCCGGGCGAGTTCCCGATTTAGTCATACCGGAAATGTATCCGTTTTATACCAGCTTGGTTAATGTTCACTTTCCACTGACCTTGGCTTGCCTCTCGTTTATGACCAGCGTGATGATCGTCACCTTTCGCCCCGGATCAGTAGATAATCCCTCGCTGAATAACGGTGGATTAGTGGTTGGCCTTGGTAGCTTTTTGCTCTCGCTGTTATACCCTCAAGCGCTGATCCCTTTTGGTGTGGCGACCATTTTATTGGTTGCCTTGCGTGCTGTGCGGCAGCGCCAGATCAATATCCGAGATATACGCTGGTTATTGGTTTTAATTATCCCTGCTCTCCCACTGGCCGCTTATTATTTTGCTATTGTCAACTACAACTTCGCTGCTGCCGAGTGGAATAGTCAGAACGTCACACCTTCCCCCTCGCTGCCGATATTAATTGTAGGGCTTGGTGTACCGCTGCTGATGGCTTTGCCGGCGATTTGGCGCAGCATCCGCCGCTTCGAACCGGATGGTGACCAATTCATGTTGGTTTGGTTAGTGGGAATGTTGGTCATGATGTACCTGCCGACTAATACGCAGCGACGTTTTGGCGCTGCTATGATGATCCCCATTGTCTACTTCGCGACGCGTGCCTTAGAAGGCTTTTGGTTTAACTATTTCAACCGGCGCTGGCGCTATCGCTTGTTGATCGCTGTTGTACCCGTAATCACGATGTCCTATGTGCTGATTTTGATAGGCAATTTGACGACGTCGGTAGGCCCATTTTTGCAGCGGGATTACGTAGCAGCCTTTCAATGGCTAAAAGATCAAGGTCGCACAGATGAAGTTGTATTGGCGTCACCCGAGGTGAGTGCGTGGATACCCGGCTGGACGAGTGATCGTGTAGTGTATGGTCATCCCTTTGAAACGTTGTACGCGGCAACCAAAGAACAACAGGTGAACGATTGGTATACCGGCGCGAGCTGTGGTCAGGTCATTAGCCAATACGATGTTCATTACGTGATCGTTGGGCCTCAAGAACAGGCAATCGGAGATACAACCTGTACCAGCGGACTCCATTCTGTTTTCACTTATAACTCCGTAACAATTTACGCGCCTTAACCACCAAATCATGATGAGCGGATTATGCGTTGTGCGTGATGCTGAATTCTCGAAGGTAAACTTGGAATGCTGAATCGCCCCGTAAGTCGCAATTATCTCGCTCTGGTCGTGCTGGCACTGGCCTTGGTGGTGATTTTTCACCAACTTCTGGCTGGAGAGGTCTTCTTTTGGGGATTACCTTCGCTCCAGTTTTATCCTTGGCGAGAATATGCCTTTGATCTGCTGCGTCATGGTCAGCTGCCGTTTTGGAATCCTTATAATGGGGCAGGCGCGCCGCTCCTCGCTAATTATCAATCTGCTTTACTCTATCCCTTCAATTGGTTTGGCTTGATTTTGCCCTTAGCGTGGTCAATGAGTATCACAGCCATCCTTCACCTGTTCATTGCAGGTTGGGGCATGTGGATGTTCACAGGGCGCTTGGGCTTAACCGAACTTGGACGGGGTATCAGCGCGCTTTCATTTGCCTTAACTGGATACTTGGTCGCGCGGCTGGGCACATATCCCACTATTTTTGCAGCGGCATGGATTCCTTGGCTAATGTGGGCTGCTCTGAACATCATGCGAGAAGGGCGACGACGCGATATTGGTTTATTGGCCGTGTTTGCTGCCTTCCAACTGCTTGCTGGTCACGCACAGACCACGTGGTACAGCATGGTGTTGCTTGGATTATTTTCGGTTTGGTGGGCTGTCACCTATCGCGTGAAGTGGCAGCGAGTGGCGCTCCTGATGTTAGGCATCATCATTGGGGCAGGGATCGCTGCGGCTCAATTGCTGCCGACAGCGGAACTCTTGACTCAATCTCAGCGTTCAGGCGGTGTTGACTATGAAGTGGTCATGAACTTCAGCTATGCTCCGGCGCGCATTCTCAACTTTTTGTCGCCCAATGTTTTTGGGACACCCGCAAATGGTACCTATGCTACACAAGGTGCATTCTTCGAGGATGCGGTGTACTTTGGTTTTATCCCGTTGATGTCCGCCTTCGTGGCGATATTGACTTGGGCATGGGGCAAGCTGCGACGCTCCGAGCGTCCCGATTACTTTGCCAGTGTTCCCTTTTGGCTGGTCATGGTTGTGATTGCTTTTATATTGGCACTCGGTAAAAACTCACCTGTTTTCCCATTTCTTTATCAACATGTGCCGACTTTTAGTATGTTCCAAGCACCCGTGCGCTGGCATATCTGGACGATATTCGGCTTGTGCGTATTAGCGGGCATCGGCGTGGGGATGTGGACGCGCGGATATTGGGTTTTGTTCGGCACACGTCTAGCGATTGCAGGCGGGATCGGTGCGGCTGTGCTGGCGATCGCCTCGACACATTTTTTGCCGTCCAAATTGGTTAGCAATCAAGCAATCCTCAACTTGATAAACGCTGTGATTTTAACCGGCATTTTGGGGGTGCTGGCGGGGGCGTTAACGCTGCTGCAACCTGAATTACAAACCAGCCGCTGGTACAGATGGTGGATACTCGCCGTTTGGGTGGTCATCGCAGGGGATTTGGTGTATGCCGCGTGGGGGTTAAATCCCACTGTTCCCGCCTCATTCTATAATCGCAACGTGAGTGATACTCCTGTAACAGATCGTGGATACTGGCCTGCGGCGATTGATAAAAAGCTCAAGTTTGATCCCGGTGTTTATCTACCGTTTGAGGATTATCGCGTCGCTGTTGATAAGCAGGCTGAATATCGTGCAAGCGAATTACCGGATTTGAACCTAATTGACCGTGTGCCGCTCTTTAATAATTTTGAGCCGTTGATGATCGACTCATTCAAACAGTATGTTGATCTGGTTGAAGGGCATACCAGCCAGCGAAACAGCTTATTGAACGCGGCTGACGTGAGCGGCGTTTATGATGAGCAAGGAAACAAGAACGATATCGGAGCGGCAACGCGGGCGTGGTTTGTTGATGCGGCGTGCTGGCATAGCCATAACTCCGATGTTCAAACGGCCTTGCTCGATAACTGGGACGCGAAGCAGGTGGTTCATCTGCTGGGACAGGGCGATTGCAATACTTCGAACTCAACTACGCCCAATACGAACACCGTCCAAAGTGTTGAGGATGATGGTGATCATCTGGTGGTGAATGTGACCACTGACCACTCCGGATGGTTGGTTTTGGCAGACGCTTATTACCCCGGTTGGAGCGCGACAGTTGACAGCAACTCAACCGATATTCGGCAAGCCAATCTCATGTTTCGGGCGGTGCAGGTTCCAGCGGGTGCGCATGTTGTCAGCTTTGAATATCATTTCCGCCTGATGTGGCCTGCGATCTTGGTTAGCATTGTCTCACTTTTGGGCTTGATCATCTTATTTCGTACGCGTGATATAGACCTTTCCGAGTGAATTTGATGCAGAGGAATACCGTTTCTATGTTGTTTTCTCCGTCGCCGCAGCGTAAGCGATTGCAACTTCAGATTTCCGAGCGTCGGCTGATGTTGATGGCTGGTGATGTGTTGGCGGTTTTGATTGCGGTGCTGATCGCGATATTTGTGTGGTCGGTGGTCGCGCAACAACCCTTCACCTTTGACTTTATACTGCCGCGCAGCTACTGGTTTTTCATCTTAACGGCGGTTTGGTTGCTGCTAGCAACGGCGAATGATTTCTACGAGCTGCGCTTAGCGGCTAACCGAGGTGCAACAGCCGTACGCCTTGTCCTGATTAATCTTCAGATGCTGGTGTTGTATCTGATCGTGTTCTTCTTCTCGCAGCCGCTGGCTCTCCCTCGTCTTTTCATTTTGTACTATGCGTTAGCCTCGTTCGGATTGGTGGCCGTGGCGCGTATCTTAAACCCTGCGCTCTTCGGCTGGATTAGTTCACGGCGACGGGTGTTAATTGTGGGAACTGATTGGGCAGCGATGACCTTAATCGGCGCGATTGGTCGTTATGCCCATGACTTATACGATATTTCAGGTGTGATCGCTGGGCCGGATGATGTACTCGAAGAAATCTGCGGCGTGCCGATTGTGGGGACGGGTAAAGATATTGCCCGTTTGATGGTGACGCAGCAGATTAGTGAACTCATTGTGACCTCAACGCATGAACTGAGCAGCGAAATCTTTCAAGGTGTGATGGATGCGTACGAACGCGGCGCAGCGATTACGCCGATGCCCTTGCTTTATGAGCGGATTACGGGGCAAGTTCCGGTTGAGCATGTGATTAATAACTGGGCGGTCGTTCTGCCGATGGACGGGAGTTCGATTTTTAATCCGCAGCCGGTTATTAAGCGCATTATGGATATTTTGATCTCACTGGTTGGGATGGTTGTCTTTCTGATTTTGCTCCCGTTTCTGGCGCTGATTATCCGGCTGGATTCTCCCGGTGATATTTTTTACTCGCAGGAGCGAACCGGATTGAACGGTAAGGTATTTCGGATCTACAAGTTCCGATCAATGCGATCGGATGCCGAAGCCAAATCGGGTGCGGTTTTCAGCCGTCGGGGCGATCCGCGTGTGACGACGGTGGGACGATTTATGCGAAAGACGCGCTTAGATGAACTGCCACAGATTTTGAACATCCTCCGTGGCGATATGAGTATCGTTGGGCCACGCCCAGAGCGCCCCGAACATATTAAGCGTTTAACCGAGAAAATTCCTTTCTACCGGACGCGATTGGTGATTCGTCCGGGATTAACGGGATGGGCACAGGTTCGCTATAACTATGGTTCGACTGATGAGGACGCGCTGATTAAGCTTCAATATGATCTCTACTATATTCGTCACCAATCGTTGCTGCTGGATATGAACATCATCATTCGGACGGTGGGTAAGGTGCTGCGGATGAGTGGGGTTTAACGCCGGTTGGCTTAACGGCTAAGGCGGACGCAGCACGCTGCGTCCCTACGATATATTTCGCGAATACTGGCATAAAACCAGTACCTGACACAAGCCTCTCTTCGTGTGCACAATTTGCAAATTTCCCGCCGAAATGGCGGGCGGATGTACGGGAGTGTTCCGCTGAATTGACATTTTGTGTCGGCGGGAGGCTCGGCTAGCGGCGCTGAAATGACGCCAGTGCAGCGGATGGCTCCCGTATGTCCGCCGCGTCGCAATTGGCGGTACTACTTTGGCGGATGTGAGGGGGAAAGCCGCCGAAAATGCAAATATAAATGCATTTTTACCACAAAGACACAGAGAAAAATGGAGACTACAAAGGGATAGGGCATTATTTGTGCCTTATTAGACTATTTACGCCTTTAACCAGTTTAAGTGAAAAGTTGAGAGGATGGGTTACCTTTTGGTAGAACATTTTGTAACTCTTTTGAGCCGTTGACTCTAACCGAATTGAGAGAATATGGAAGTGAAATTGGTTACGAAATGGTTGGTAGATCGTTTGTGGAGTAAACGAAAAACAAAGCTTATGGATTGCGAATTGGTGTGGTAAGTCGATGGCGGATGCAGCATGTGTCAGGCGACATAGGGTTAGACTAATAAAGAACGTCACAAGGTTAGATCTAACGAGTCGATATTTTCCCGCCAGAGGCTAAAGCCGTCCGGCTGCCGTTTCCAGCGGGAAGTACCCTAAATGGTTCTCTGACTCGCCGGGACACTTCGCAAGTTGTGAGAACTCAATCCTGAAAATTGAGCAACCCTCATGTCGTTTTATTGATGCAACCCTACGAAACTCAAGATGCTTCAACGACTTAGTGGACAATAAGCGATGGTGAAAGTTTAGCCTGTGATTAAAGTGGCGACGTAGAAGACGGTAATGATCCAAAGGGTGCTGTTGCGCAGGGCACGATAGCGGCGGTTCTGTGCAGCGTAGAGGATGACGGCAATTTGTAGGCCAACGATGAAACGCAGGATGCCAATCGGCTCGCGGTAGGTAGAGAAGGGTACAAAGAGCATCACTGCGGCATTGACTAATAAGAGACTGACTTCGGCTGACCATTTATGGCGGCGAATGGCTTGAATGCTTTGCCAAAGTGCCCAAATCGTCGGTATGATGACAAAAATCAGCAGCGTTGGGGTAAGAATCAGCAAGATTTTTCCACGCGCTTCGGGTGGTGTATCCGTCCAAATGCGGATGATGCCCATGAGGGGAATGACCTCAAATGAGGTGGCTTGCGCGCCACCTGAGCCGATGCCCATTGTGCCTAACGTTTTGAGTAGAACAAGCTGCCATATGGCGAAGGGTATGACGGCAATCGCGCCTAATAAGAAGCCATTTTTCCAATCGCGTTGGGTGAATAAGTAGAGTACATAGGCTCCGGCAAAGATGAGCGTGGTTTCCTTGGCGAGGGCTGCGAGGGCAAAGATAACTGCTGCCCACAGCCAGCGACGATCACGCGCTAAGGTAATTCCACCAAGTACGAGGGCATAGGCCAGCGGTTCTGATAAACTCAAGCGGACAGAGCCGAAGATGCCTAATGACAAGCCATAAGCAAGCGCATACCAGCGACTAACGTGAAATTGTACAAGTAGATTTTCGAGCAAGAACGTTCCGACAGCGAGGGCAATGATGTTGATCAGCAGAAACGCCCAAGGGATGAGGTTCGGCTGTCCAAACGATAGGAGACGCCCGAGAATGGGGAACAAAATGCGTTGGAAGCGATAGGCCGGAACATCAAGAAATTGGGCGGCGGTGCTTGGATCGCGAGCGATGTAATAGTTAAACTGACCGTCATACCCCTCCGTGCCACCACTGGTCGCTGGAATCCCTTGACTGAAGCGTGTACCGATTGTCACTAATGAAAGTGAATCACCCTTATTGTTCAAAATGACAATGCCGACGTAGACTAAGCAAAGAACAGTCGTGATAAACCAAGGGCGAATCAGCCTGCGACCAAGTGACATCTGAAATAATCCTTCGCAATAAAGCCTGAGTTCTACTATATAACGGGAAGGCTGCTCTTTTGGCTAAACGTTCCGATTTCATCCCGCTTGCTGCGCTTACCATTATTTTTAGTTATTTACTGTCGGTTGGCGCAACCTTTAACGGTATCCTTTTCCCGGAATTCCATAATTTGACGCTCGGCCTGATTGCGCTGGTGGTTGTGATCTGGTTGTTTCTGCATTGGCGGGGCGGCTGGCATTGGTATAAGACCTCACTCGACACTGTATTTTTGTTGTGGATTGTGGCCTTTGGCGCATCTTTGCTAGCGAACACTGATGCGTGGCGACGGATTGTCATCGGTTTGTGGTACATGGGTGTTTATATCGGCGTGTGGTATGTGCTGCATGATCTCATTGCTAACCGCGTGTTACGGCGCGAGATTATTGTTGATGCACTCTTGATCGCTGGCTTGGTCATCACTATGTTCGCCTATCTACAGCTACAAGTGTGGTTACGGCAAATTATCGCGACGCAGCATTTTATCCCTGTGCCACGTCCTGTGAGTGTGTTCGGCAATCCTAATTTTCTCAGTAACTTCCTGATTGTCACAATACCACTGACCTTATCGCGAATGTTTATGACGCGCGGGCGCGTGACGCGTATCTTGCTCGGCGTCTACGCGTTTTTGCAACTGCTCATGCTCTTCTTGACCGACTCAAGAGGCGCTTGGGTGGGCATCGCGGTCGGTTTGGTCATATGGGGCGTGTTGTTTGTTTCGCGTAATGGACGGGTTACTCGAAGTGGTATGGTCACTTGGTGGCAGCAACAAGCGAGTGCCATTAAGGCTGGTGTAATAGGTTCAGTGGTGGTTGGACTTATTGTTGTCGTCGTTTTTTCGGCTGCCTTTATACATACATTTTCTGATCCGGGACGGTCGGCTGATTTGCGATTTGATATTTATACCGCGGCGATTGATCTGTTCAAAGAGAAGCCCATCACAGGGCAGGGGTTATTTACTTTTGGACGCGGTTTGGTGAGCATACCCGGTATTAACCCTGATAAGCCGCATAGCCACGCCCATAATGCCATCCTGCATATTGCGGCGGAGTTGGGTATCTTGGGATTGGCTGCGCTGGCGTTGACGTTGTTCGTTGGGGTGCGAACGATGCAATCCAACTGGCGGCTGTCATCGGCGCGAGAACGATTGATCGCGGCAGGCGCAATCGGCGGAGTGGTGGCTTTTGCTATTCATCAACTAACAGATGTGCCGGCGATGATGCCTGCTATTGCCTTAACGGGATTGCTTGCGCTGGTGTTGGCACTTGCGCCAAAAGAACCCGAGTTGGTTAATCCAACATGGGCAAGGACAGGGCATCCGATTGAGATGATTGGTATCTGGGTGGTAATTGTCATTGCAGGATTTTGGAGCAGCGGTATCTACAGTCGATATGTGGGGATTTTGAGCGATGCCGTTAAGACTGAGAATTATCGACAAGCTGCGGATCAATTGAACACCGTTATCGCCGACGATCCACAGTTAAGCTTGTACTATATGGAGCAAGGTTTCCTGTACGGAATGGCTGCTAGCAATGGCGATTTGGATGCGGCACAAAAGGGGATCGACTCGTACCAACATTTTATGCAGCTTGACCCGGGCTACGCGGTGGCGTGGGCGAATATGGGTGCATTGAATTGGCAGGTGGGGCATCAAGAAGAAGCGGTGAAGGACTTGCAAGAGTCTGTTCGGCTTTATTCGGTGGAATGGAACTACCAAGCACTGCTGGGCGAATATGCCGAGGCGACGGGTAAAACCGATGTGGCAGACGCCGCTTACCGTGATGCGTTAAAGATTTATCCTGATGCCAGCCTTTATCCCGAGTTAGATGATTTCGCGGAGGCGCATCCCGATGCTGTTGGCCAATCGAAAATGAGCGTTGGCGCGAGAGTTGCATCGCTGCTGGATCACGGTAATGTTCAGGAAGCGTTGGTTGCGTGGAAAGATGTGCAACTGAACAACGCGCCTTCTTACGTCATTCAAGCGCTGCTCGACATTGCACAACAGGATAAGGATAGGGCTATCACGGCGCTTAATCGTGCTGATATGTTGGATACTGTTCCAGTCGAAGAGGCGTGGGTGCATCTGGGTAAGGCACGATTGGCGAGTATGCTGGGCGACAAGTCATTGATGATCGATGAGTTGAATGCCGCAAAAGTCGCGATGGCCGATAAACCGCTCGACAGCGACGATCCGGTGCTGATTAATATTGCCTATGCCCAATTCTTACAGGTGGCAGTTGAGCGACAATATCTGCCGCAGTTGAATTACCGGACTGATCCTGTGCTGCTGTATTTTCTGGCGAATACTCAGTGAAAGATAAATGTGGATAAACCGCCAAGATGCCAAGATCAATACAGAGTGATTTTCAGAATAGATGACGTAGAACGTTTAGAGAATATGTTGCGCTATTTGTCCATGATTTGATACGCGATTATTGAGGCGAGTTATGCGTCGATTGACGATTGAACGAGCGGCTGCGATTATCCTGTTTGCGCTGATGTTTGCCTTAGCGACGCGCATTCCAGTGGATACTGATGTATGGTGGCATTTACGCGCGGGACAGTACATGCTGTCAAACGGCATTATCCGTGTTGATCCGTTTTCGTTTACGAAGGCGGGCGAGGCGTGGATTAACCACAGTTATGGTTCGCAGCTTATCCTATATGCCATTTGGCAAGTGTCCAGTAACTTCGGGCTGGCGATTTATGTGGCGGCGTTGGCGACCGGCGGTATGTGGTTTGTGTACCGCATGTGTTCGGGTAATGTGTATCTGAAGGCCTTCGCGCTGGTGGTGGGCGCGGCGACGGCAGCCGTGTTTTGGTCGCCGCGGCCGCAGATGCTATCGTTTTTCCTCAGTACCGTCATTTTATATCTGCTGTATTTGCAGAAGCGGCAGAAAGTTGATCGCCTGTGGTTGATACCACCGATTATGTGCCTATGGGGGAATTTACATGCGGGTTTTTCCATCGGCTTTATTTTTATGTTTGGGTCGATTGCAGGCGAAGTTCTCGGTCATGTTTTTAATCCGCAGGGTGAATATGTCGTACCTTGGGCGGGTGTGCGCAAGTTGGTGATTGTGACGGCGCTTTCAGTTGTGGCGCTTGTGATTAACCCGTACGGGTTGCAGATGCTGACTGTGCCTTTCCAGACGGTGAGCATCGGCGCGCTGCAAAACTTTATCCAAGAGTGGAATTCGCCGAACTTCCATGAACGACAGACATGGCCGTTTGTGTTCCTGATCCTCGGCTTGATTGGTGTGATGGGCGCGAGTAAAAAGCGACTCGATTGGACAGATTTTGTGCTGACGACGGGCACCGCTTTTATGGGGCTGCTGGCCGGACGCAATATATCCGTGTTCGCAGTCGTGGCGACGCCTGTGCTGACTTATTATCTGGACGATGTGCTGCGTGAGCGTGGGTGGGTTGTTAATCCGGTGAAGCGTGTGACGCCTCGCATGGCGCGACTGAACACGATATTGGTTGCTGTGATTGTGCTGGCTTGCCTTGGAAAAGTGCTGCTGGTGTTGGACAAAAAATCACTGGATGAGGCGCAGCGTGAATATTTACCAGTGGATGTGACGCAATATCTGAAAACGGCGAATTTGTCTGGCAACATGTTCAATACCTACAACTGGGGTGGCTATTTTATCTATTGGCTGCCGGATAAGCCTGTGTTCGTGGATGGACGAACGGATTTGTATGGCGACACCTTTCTTTCCAAAGATTATTTAGAGACGGCCTCGGGCACGCCGGGGTGGGATGCGACGTTGGATAAGTACAAAATCAACTATGTGGTGATGGAAGCCGACAGCGGCTTGGCACGAAACTTGCGGACTGCGCCGGGTTGGAAGAAGGAATATGAGGATAAGCAAGCGGTGGTGTTTGTGCGTGAGGCGGTGACCAATGGCTAAATCGAAGCCGAACAGCGCTCAAGCGCCACTGCAACTCCATAGTTTGCTTGCGGATTTTCGACTGCTGCTGGTGTTGTTTGTGTGTTTGCGCCTGCTGATGCTGCTCATCTACCAGCCGTTCATCGTTCAGGGCGTCGAGCGCGGGATTACTGCAGGTGGCGATTTCCAGACGTACTTCCAGATCGCGTCGCTATCGGGCAAAGTTGGATTACCACTGCGCGATTGGTGGAGTGAGTTCCCACCGTTGTGGTCGTATTTCTCGGTGCTGGTTTATAAGTTGCAGCCAAATTACACCGGCTTTTCGATGGTGTTAGGCTTCGTCTTTATGTTGTTTGACGTTGGCAACTTGATCCTGATCCGCAAGATTGCTACGCAACTTTATAACGAGGATACCGCGCAAGCGCTGGCATGGATTTACGCGGTGCTGCTCGCGCCATTGGTATTCGTGTTTTGGACGTTTGAGGTGGCGGTGGCGTTCTTTGTGCTGCTGAGCGTGTGGTGGCTGATTAGGGAACGGGATAAGTTGGCAGGCGTCGCTATCGCGCTGGGGACGCTGGTGAAGTTCACACCGATTGTGCTGCTCGGCGCGGTCTGGCGTTATCGGACGGTACATAAGGCGATTATTCCAACGGTAATTTCGGCGGGGATCATCGTGATTTTGTATGCCGTTTTCTTCATGCAGAACGCCGCGATGACGATGCCTTCGATCACCGCGCAATTTTCTAAAGCCTCGTATGAAACGGTGTGGGCGTTGATTGACGGCAACTATAAGACGGGAAACTTCGGGCCGTTGGAAGATCGGCTTGATCCGGCGAAAGCGAATGTGACGCTGGGCAATCCGGCGAAAATTCCAAGCTGGCTGCGGTTGGGTGCAGCTGTGGTCATTGGCATATTTGTATTCGTTCGGACGCGGCGGTTTGATGCCAAAGGGTTGGTGACGTTTGCTGGGATTTCGCTGCTGATTTTCTTCCTACAAGCGCAAGGATGGAGTCCGCAGTGGTTGGTGCAGATTATCCCGTTTATCCTATTGTGCTTCCCCAGTCGCGATGGTGTCTTGATTGTGGTGCTGTTGAGCCTCGTCACCTTTACCGAATATCCCTTCTTGTTTATTCGGACAGGTGACACTGGCGGTGAGATTACGGGCGCTTTGGTCACGCCTTTTGCAGCGTTGGTGCTGGCGCGGACAGTCATGCTGGTGGGCGTTTGTGTGGCGCAGTACCGCATTTTGCGCCAATCGCGAGATCGTCAAGGTCTCGTCGTCTAATTTCGTGCTAATCTATTTTATAGTGATCACCCATCATCTGTTCAGGAGATTTATCGAATATGGCGCGGCAGGAATTGGAACTGGCGAAGGACCTGATTAACGAGAAGCAGTATGATAAGGCGCGGATGCTGCTGATGAAGGTCAAAGATGACCCCACGGCGCAAAAGTGGTTGGAAAAGCTGGATGAACTTGCACCCGTCAAAGTGGAACATTCAACCAACGAGGCCTCGAGCAACGGCGCGGCAGGGGCGTGGCAGTATACCGCGCTCGAAGTGAAGCGCGCCTACGGTATTCAATACAAGGTCAACGGCGAGAACCGGCTAGACTGGAAAGATCAGCCCATCTATTACGCGCTGAATCTATTGGGGCGCGAAGGCTGGGAAATGATCAGTTTTGAGTCGATTGCCGAATCTTCAGTTTATATCCTCAAGCGTCCGGGTGCGGCTGTGGTTAAGAAAATCGACGTCTGGGATCAATGAGTTCGTTATTCTCAAACCGCCGCTGGCTGCCTTTCGCCTTCATCATTCTGCTAGCCATCGGGATAAGGCTTATCAATTTAGGCGGGCGAGCGCTTTGGTATGACGAAGCGTTCGCTGTCTTGTTTGCCGAGAAGGGGTTGAGCGCCATGCTGTATGGCACTTTGACCCCGGTTGCGGGCGGCGCGGCGGATATTCACCCTCTCCTGTATTACGGCACACTCGAAGTTTGGATACACTTTTTTGGTGAAAGCGCATTCACTGTTCGCCTGCTGAGCGTGATCTACGGTGTTGCCACCGTCACGATGATTTATGTGTTGGCAAAGACACTGTTTGATGAGCGAACCGGTTTAGCGGCAGCCTTGATTACGGCACTTGCGCCGTTCCACGTGCAATATTCTCAAGAAACCCGCATGTACACGCTGCTCGGCCTCTTTTTGATGCTGGCAACATGGTGCTTTGTAAAGGCGTGGCGAGAAGACGCGGCTCAGACTGACTACACTTCGTGGTGGATGAAGCGGCGCTATTGGTTGGGATTCGGCGTGTTCGCAGCCTTAGCGATGTATACGCAACAACTCGCGGCTTTTTACTTAGTCGCGATTGGATTGATTCCCTTTTTGACACGCCGCAAGCAGATTGTTGGCGTCATTGTGGGCGCAGTGGCAGCAGCAATTATTTATCTGCCTTGGTTGTTCAATCTGCCGGGACAGTTGCATAAGGTTCAATCCTATTACTGGCTGGATAAACCGGGGATTGGCACGCTCCTATTAACCCTCCGCTCGTTTTTGGTGGTGGGCTTGGACTTTCCCAGCCCCGCCTCGATGATCGCCTTTTTAGCCTCATTATTTGTAGTGCTGCTGCTGATCGTTCAGCTGGTGATGTGGCTGCGACTGCCGCGAAATCGCTCGAAGCGGAGGCCTGTCTTATTCGTCTTGTGGCTGGCGGCTGCGCCTCCACTTCTCATGTGGATTGTGTCGCAAGTGCAGCCCGTTTTCCTAGAGCGCTCACTGCTGCCGTCAGCCTTGATGGTCTATATCGCCTTGGCGTGGCTGGTAACCAGAAGTGGGATGCCAAAGGCGATTGTGGGTGTGGTTGCCGCGTTAGGCATTGTGATGGTGGGGATTGGTCTCTATTACCAGTACACGATTGCGACATTCCCGAACTCACCTTATCAAACGGCAGGCGCGTACATTCAACAAAATTGGCAGGTCGGGGATGTGGTGGTGCATCAAAATAAATTGACTGCGCTGCCGACAATCTTCTATCAGCGTAAGTTAGATCAATATTTGATTGGAGATAAGCCGGGCAGCCAAGATGATACGTTGGCGCTGCCAACACAGAAGGCCTTAGAGATCATGGCGGACGCTTGCGTGCAAAGTGCGGCTCACGCCGGTAACCGTGTGTGGTGGGTGGTGTACGAATTCGCTAAAACGGCCTATGAAGCGGCCAAACGTCCCGAACTGGATGAAGCTGAGGCTTGGCTAAACACTCATTACACGCTGGCATCTAAACAAAAATTCAATGACTTGGATGTGGTTTTATACTCCAATCCTCACGGTGACTTAGGTGGCGCATGTCAGCCTTGATGAAGCGCTTCCCGATCTCGATATGGCTATTCGCTATTGCACTGGCATTTGTGACTTCTTTGCCGTATTTAGTGGGACAACTGAGTACGCCCGCAGGTTGGGAATACAGCGGTACGGCGGTACTACCAATCGGTACACAGTTTGATGTGGATAGCCACTTGGCAAAGATGTGGGAAGGCAGCCGAGGGCAGTGGGATTATCATCTGCTGTTTACGCATGAAGCCCATCCGGGTTTGCCGTTGGTTCAAAGTTTTTATGTGGCTTTAGGCGCAATTGCCCATGTTACGCCGTTTAGTTTGCCGCTGATGTTCCACATCGCGCAGTTTTTGACGACCGTCGGCTTGGTGCTGGCGATATGGGCGTTTGCCTGCCACTTTTTTGAGAAGCCGTCCGAACGATGGTTGGCGACGTTATTCGGGACCATCGCAGTCGGATGCAGCTGGTTTTTGCTGTTCCTCAGTCCGTCCATGATGGCAGACGTCGGCCCGATTGAGTTCTGGCTGATTGATGCCTTTAACTTGTTGGGCGCGTTATATATGCCGCATTTCGCGGCGGCAGTCATCTTACAAATTGTGATTGTTCTGAGTTATGAGGACTGGGTACGCGAACGTCATCAACGCTCGTTTGTGGTGTTGACCATTGTGCTGGCACTGGAGGCGATTGTTCAGCCATACGCCGTTATCCTCATCCTGCCGTTACTCACGCTGCTGACGTCTTACTATGTTTTCTCGGCCAAGAAGCTCACGCTCAAGACGGCTTTGTGGCTGATACTCCCATTTGCTATTCATGCTGCGCTGGTGTTGTACCAATATTTCGCGCTGAATTCTGATCCGGTGTGGGCGAGCTTCACGGCGCAAAATATTACGCTCTCACCGTCGGTGACGTATTACCTGTTGGGTTATCTGCCATTCTTAATCCCGATTGCGTTGGGTGCAAATCGCTTTCTGG
>JAABUG020116524.1:0-29055 GCA_011319215.2 Scortechinia acanthostroma
CTGACCGGCTGGGTGTGCCGATTGACCGCATCTCGCAAGGGAGCGGTATCCAACTGCTGATGGACGCCGAGATTACCGAGATGGTTGACCTGTGCGCGGCGCGGAATGTGGAGTGCTGTTTGTTCGTCGGGCCACGCGGCTCGTTCGACATTGGGGCGGCGGCCTTGGCCTCCAACGGTGGAGCGCTCAAAGGGGCATTACGTGGGGCACGGCAACTGGCGCAGGCTATGGAGGATATTTACCGCGCGATTGAATTGGGTGTGAAAAGTATCCTCGTGGCGGACGTGGGTTTACTGGCAATCCTCAATCAGAAGCGGTTGGCAGGCGACATCCCCGCCGATTTCATTATCAAAGTGTCGGTGCTGAGCGCGCCATCTAATCCGGCGACGGCGGCGGTTTTGGCGCAATTGGGCGCGAATTCGTTGAACATTCCGTCGGATTTGACGATTGCTGAAGTGGCGGAGATCCGCGCGGCAACCGATGCGTGGATTGATTTCTACGTGGAAGCACCGGATGACGTTGGCGGGTTCATCCGGCATCATGACATTGCCGATTTAGTGCGGGTGGGCGCGCCGATTTACCTCAAGTTTGGGCTGCGGAATACGCCTGCGTTGTATCCATCAGGCAAGCATTTGGAAGCGGCAGCGATCAACTGCGGCATCGAGCGCGTGCATCGGGCGGCGATTGGGTTGGAGCATCTCCAGCGGAAAGCGCCGGAGTTGATGCAGAAAGCACCCCTACCCTAACCCACGTCAGCACGTTCGCAGTCTCACCCGGCTGATAGCCCGTAAACAGGGGGAATAATACAAAACGGACACGGCATGCCGTGTCCCTACAAATGCGTTAACGTTCGGGGGTTTCGTCGTCCCATTTTTCCTCAGGTTGGTCGAGGTCTTTGGGATTGTCACCCTCCGGTTTCGGCTTCTTGGTGGACGGGTTGTTTGGTGCGCCATCCATCACATGATCTTGCAGCTCGGTCTTGCCGCCAGAGGTGTCGTTGTTATTGACGGCGCGCTGTCCCGCACGGACGCCCTCGTTGTTCTGATTGGCTTCTTCGGGGACGCCATCTTGCAGCGTTTTATTTGGGTCAAGCTGTGTTTTGCTGGTCATGATCTGATCCCTTCTACTCGATTAAGCACATCATAAAAGGGATTGGGGCGGCCGGTATGATGCAGGCCGCCTAATTTTTGGGTGGCTAGGTGGGTGAGTTGGGTGAGATGCCATGCGATAGATTGCGGACGGCAAGAATGCCGTCCCTACAATATTTGTAGTTTAAAGATGGCGGACGCAGCGTGCTGCGTCCCTACACATCGGTGAACTTGAAATTAGGCATTGAGGCTTTCGGCGAGGCCGGGGACGTTGGCCATGTGGACGATGACCTGCGGCGTCTGATGCCAATTGGCGCAGTCTTGAATGGTCGTCTTAAGGGCGGCGATCATAGCGTCGTCGGGTTCGATGCCCGGTTCGAGGTGCAAGGATTTGACTTCGAAGATACCGTCTTTGCGGTGGGCTTTCGGATCCAAGCGACCAATGAGTTGATTATTGTAGAGAATCGGCAGGGTGAAGTAGCCGTATTTGCGCTTGGGAGCAGGCGTATAACACTCGATTTGATAATCAAAATTGAACAGGTCAGAGGCACGTTTGCGATCCCAGACAATGGGATCAAAGGGCATGAGCAGCGTGGTTTTGGACTGTGGGATTTTGCCCTTGGCGGCTGCATTTACCATCGGCTCGTTGTCGAAGTGATAATAACCCGGCGTCTGCCAGCCCTCGACTTCGATGCGACCCACCTTATCTTCTTCCGCCAGAATGTTGAGCGCTTTGAGGGTATCCGCTTTATACAGGCGGAAGTAATCGGCAATCCATTCAGGCTTAGTGACGCCGAGTGCTTTGACCGTGTTGAGGACAAACTGCTCGTGGATTTGTTCTTTGGTGGCCGCCTGCGACGCGTCCCAATCGGGCAAGATACGCTCTCGTAGATCGTAAATGCGCTGGAACTTGTCACGCTTGCGAATCATCAAGTCACCGCGATTGAATAAGGCTTCCAGCGCGATCTTCTCCTCTTTATGATTCCACCAGCCGGTGCTTTTTTGTCCATCGGTGCGTTCGAAATCCGCCGAGCGCACGTTGCCATTCTCACGGACGTAAGCCATCACGCGGTCAGCGACTTCTTGATGCTCGACCAGCCACTTGCGCCAGTTGTCCTCTTCATTCCCGCGCTGCATCATGCCCAGCCAGTAATAGGCAAAATCTTCGATGGGTAGGAAGCATGCGGCATGTGACCAGTACTCGAACAGATCCCCATTTTCCAGCAGCTTATCGAGCAGGTTGGGGTCGTAATCCCCGAGGCGACTCCACAGGACGAAGTAGGGGCTGCGGGCGACGACGTTGATGGTGTCGATCTGGAGGACATGCATCTGGCGAATCATGTCGCGCACCGTTTTGAGGGTGATTTTACGCGGCTTCTGACTTTGGAGGCCCTGCGCGGCGATTAACAATCCCCGCACGGCGGCTTGCGAGAGTTGAGTCATGGTTCAGCCCTTCGGTGGGTGGCGGAATAGGTTCAATATTATAGCGAGTGGAATATTTGTTCACAATCCTCACCCCTAAATCCCCTCTCCATTTCATGGCAGAGAGGACTTCCAGAGGCTGCACCATATTGCGCCCTATAAGGAAAATTTGTATTAGGTGTTTCGTTGGCAAATGTAGATCATGGCGGGGGAGTCGGCAGTGAGGGCGTTTAATTGCCAGTCACCGTAGACGGTGTGGATTTTGAAGCCGTTGTAGTGCAGCAGCGCTTCCATCTCTTGGGGATAGACATAGCGCAAGCCGGTACGGTTGGTGCGTTCGGTTGTGTGACCGTCAGGATGATGGAACTGGGTGAGGCTGGTGTAGTGTTGAATTTGGGTGAGCGGGTCGTAGTACTGCTCTTGGGTCGCATCGATTTTTGTTCCATCGGGCGCGGTGGCATGTTCGCCGTCTGGCTGACGGACGATGTTGAGATTGCGCGGCGAGGGATTGCGTGTCTCGAAGAGGAGATAGCCATCGGGTTGAAGATGCTCGCGGACGCAGGCAAATAATCCCTCATGATCCGTGCGGGCAGGCAGGAATTGGAAGGCGTTCATCAACATGAAGATAAAAGGAAATTGGCGGTTGAGGTGGAAGTCGCGGGCATCCGAGACGACGAATTCAATCGGCAGGTTACGGGCAGCTGCTTTGTGCCGCGCGTGTTCGATCATGGCGGGAACGATATCCACGCCAGTGACTTGATAGCCCTGCTGTGCCAGATGAAGCGACATGCGTCCTGTACCACAGGCTAAATCGAGCAGCGGACTGCCGAGCTTGCGCGCCCATTCGTCGATCAAGGGATAGTCCTCATTGAAGGCGTCACACATGAGGTCGTAGGTTTCGGGGTCTTGAAATTCTTCAAACGAGTCATGGTCGAGCATGGATTGGCCTTTCACTTGTAGATCGGTTCATCCCTATTATGCATCTTGCGGAATAAAGTGGTAAATGAGCCGCGGACACGGCATGCCGTGCCCCTACGAAAGACGATGTTTATGTTGTGGAGATGTCACGACAAGAAATGGAGTTCGTGAGGTGACGGGGTTTGATATGCTGTGATTATCAAGCAAACAAGGGAGAAAACAGCCATGCACGTCACCAGCGAACCGTCGATTTTGTACTTTGGCACGCCGGTTGTCCTGATTAGCACGGTTAATGAGGATGGCAGCGCTAATCTCGCGCCGATGTCCTCGGTGTTTTGGCTCGGATGGCGGGCGATGTTGGGCTTGGGTGCGCGTTCCAAGACGCCGCAAAATATGTTGCGGACGCGCGAGTGCGTGTTGAACTTGCCGTCGGTCGATCAGGTGGCAGGCGTCAATCGGCTGGCGCGGACAACGGGCAGCAATCCGGTCCCGCCGCATAAGGTTCAAAAGGGCTACCACTACGAGAAGGATAAGTTTGGCGTGTCGGGTTTTACGGCGGTGGCTTCCGAGACGGTGGCTGCGCCGCGCGTCTTGGAATGTCCGGTGCAGATGGAGGCGGTCATCGAAGGCACGCATTATCTGGCAGAGGACGACCCCAAGCAGCACGGCAATATCGTGTGCATCGAGGTTCGGATTCAACGGGTGCATATTGAGGAATCGATCTTGATGGATGGCAACCCCAACCGCGTCGATCCCGACAAGTGGCGTCCGCTGATCATGAGCTTCCAGAAGTTTTACGGTCTCGCGCCGGAGCAAGTGCATGACTCGACCTTGGCGCTGATCCCCGAACACACTTATCGCACACCGGATTTGGATCGGTCACAGATGCCAGCTTTGGTTTAGCCAAATCATTCCAAGATTCTCAAACGAGCCGAAAATGAACAGCCTGTGACCTTAAAAGTGACAAGCTGTTCATGCTTATTCCTTGAAAATGCTTCTTTGGGATTAAAAACTCGCTATAATGAGATGATGAATTTCACATTTTTGCCACACGCCATCAAAAAGATGGAAGAGCGCGAAATACCTCTTCAGGTAGTATTAGAGGTACTCAACCATCCTCAAGAAATTCTGCCCGCTGATGAGGGACGAAGTGCTTATCAAAGCGTAATTGATATGAATGGTAAGCCATATATCCTACGAATAATCGTAGAACCGAGTGGCGAAGTGGTGACGATCTATCAATCCAGTAAAGTGAGTAAATATCAAGGTGGGAATGATGAATAAAACACCTGTGGAATATGACGCCCAAAGCGACACGCTCGATATACATCTCTCTGATGCACGGATTGCAGAGAGCGATGAGATTGCTCCCGGTCTAATTGTTGATTATGACGCTGCGGGTAATATCGTGGCTATTGAATTGCTCGACGCTTCGAAAGTTGTGAGCCGACCTGTTGAGCAGGCTGCGATCAGCAAGTGATCTGTTGCGTATTTTCTGACCGACTCCTGACTTCATTGCAAATCGGGATCAGTATTAGGGTCAAAATCTTCTAGCGTTCCAGCGAGATATTCAGCGCGGGCTTTTTCGACCATCTCATGAAGCAAATCCGGCAAGGCCGCGAATTGCGCGTCCCATGATTGATCGTGGATGAGCGTCGGGGTGGCACTTTCCAAGTCTTTAATGCCGTGTGTGGCAGCAAACGATTGGAGGAGTTCATATTCCTCGTCGGATAGTGTAACGGTCAGTTCATGAACTGGGGCATCCATAAAACACCTCTTTACTAAGCTGAGACCAATTTTAGCATAGTTTATATACTGCTCGTTGTGGCTTGATCTGCGACTTACGCTATGATTCGATCAGCGAAAGGATAAACCATGCGTCAAGTGATTCTGATACCTGATGAAACAGGCGGTTATGTCGTTGAAGTACCAAGTCTCCCCGGCTGCTATAGTCAGGGCGAGACCGAGGCTGAAGCACTTACAAACATCAAAGAAGCTATCGAACTGCACATTGAGGATATGCTTGCGGCGGGTGAAGACGTTCCAGACGATTTACCCGCCCCATATTGCTGAAGGCTGCACAGAAGTAGAGAGAATTCCTGACTCCATCTTACTGCTTCTAACCAAATACACCCTTACACAGATCAATCGTTTTCTGCCAAGCGGCTAAATAACGCGATTTTTCGACCTTAAACCAAGCATAGAAACCCTCTACCAAGTATTCATCGTTGCTCTGTACGATGTACACAAGGTTATCTTCCGCCGCAATACAAATAATCCAAGATTGTTCCCCTTCAATAAAGGCACGTTGAAAATCGCCAATTGGAATCCGAAAGTTCTCCTTCAGCAAATCCGCTTCCGCATGATCTCCCCACGGAAAGCCCGCCATATATCCATAAGTTCTGCTAAAAAAATTAATGTGGTATCCGAAGTGTGCATCTTTGGTATCCCATAACACAACTTCAAAATCTTCAACCAAAGGGAATTCAGCGAGGCGATCACTTGCGAATGTCCGATGGCCTAGATTGCTATTTAGATAAAGTGGTGTCTCATTTTTCCAATATGGGGCATCCTCCGGTATCGGGGTATCGCTGCCGAGCATTTTGGGTTTGGCATCTGTCGTCATCTATTTTCTCTTTTAGCTGAAAACTGTTTTAGTCATATTGTATATGGTCGAATCTATGGCGCAATTCCCCAAACTGAGCAAAAAGTGAACAGCGATTGATCTGTAACGAATGGACGTTTCGGAATACAGTTTAATCATCACGCAAGGCATTCGGGGTAAAATTAGGCTAAATTCATTATGAACCGCACGGCGTACAGCCAAATAGACTCTATGACGCAGAATGATGTTGCCCAATCCGCGCGTCCGCAGGGACGTTTCCGCGAGTTCCATTACCGCTGGCAGTGGCATCTCAAGGCCAGCCCTGAAACGCTGTGGCCGCTGGTGGCCGATACCAACCGCTTCAACCGCGACACAGGTGTGCCTGCCCTCAAGAAGCAAGGCGCGCCGCTGAACAACGCCCGGCGCGAACTGCGACTGATACGTTTAGGCGTGGCGATTGAGTGGGAGGAAGAACCGTTCGAGTGGGTCAAGCCGTTCCGTTACGGCGTGGTGCGGCATTATCGCAGCGGGCCGGTGGCGGAGATGCGAATTGTCACTGAACTCGCGCCGCAGGACGATGGCTCGACCGAACTCACCTATGAAGTATGGGCGACGCCGCGCAACCTGTTCGGTTTGGTGGCTATTCCGGCGCAGGTGGGCGTCCTCAGCGCCCGCGCCTTTGCCCGCACCTTCCGTGCCTATGACGAAATCGCCGTCAGTGGAAAATCGGCGTTTGAAGTGGCTGGTCTGGTCGATTTTACTCCCGGTGGACATGAGCGGTTGAACGCGCTGTGCGACCGCTTACTGGAAGAAGGGGCGAAGCCGGAGATCATCGAGCATATGCGCGGCCTGCTCGAAAAGGGCGACGATTTTGTGCTGGGGAAGATGCAGCCGTATGCGCTGGCGGATAATTGGGGACTGGAACGGCGCGACGTGCTGGAACATCACCTGATGGCGACACGGCGCGGCTTACTGGAAATGGAATGGGATGTGCTGTGTCCCAATTGTCGTGGCACGAAGCAAATCGGGCGCTCGCTGGGCGAACTTTCCAGCGAGGTTCACTGCGATATGTGCAACATGGATTTTAAGGTGAATTTCGAGCGATCGGTGGAGTTGAGCTTCCACCCCAACCCATCGATTCGGGAGGCACAAAAAGCGGAGTTCTGCATCGCCGGGCCGCAGACGACGCCGCATGTGGTGGTGCAGCAGTTGCTTCCGGCAGGCGCGGAGCGAACGGTGACACCTGCGCTGGAAAATGGGCGTTACCGGCTGCGGACATTGGGGCTGCGCGGTGGCGAATATGTGCGCGTCGCGGGCAATGGCAGCAATGAGCTGACCTTACGCGCCAGCACGATTGATGGTTGGCCGGATGGCGAAGTGGTCATCAGCACGAGGCCGACGCTGCGACTCAAAAACAGCACCGATGAGGAACAGCTTTTCATCCTCGAACGCTTGGCATGGAGCGATCACGCGGTGACGGCCGCTGAGGTCACCGTGTTGCAGATGTTCCGTGATTTGTTTGCCAGCGAAGCCTTGCGACCGGGCCAACAAATCAGTGTGGGCAGTTTGGCGATTGTGTTCACGGATTTGCGCGGCTCGACGCGGCTGTATAACCAGATTGGCGATGCGCCCGCGTTCGGTTTGGTGATGGATCATTTTGATGTGCTGAAAGACGCCATCAACGAAGAAGGCGGCGCGATCATCAAGACCATCGGCGACGCGGTGATGGCGGTGTTCTCGCGGCCTGCGCCTGCGCTGCGAGCGATGTTACGCGCCCAAGCCCAATTTACCGACGCGCTTGGTCATCATCCGGTCAAGCTTAAGGCGGGCATCCATTATGGGCCATGTATTGCGGTGACGTTGAATGATCGCTTGGATTACTTCGGCTCGACCATCAACAAAGCCTCGCGCTTGGAAGGATTCTCCTCTGGCGAGGATGTGGTCATTTCTAAGGCGGTGTTTGAAGACCCCGAAGTGGATGGGCTGCTGCGGAGCGGCGCGTTCAACACCGAGGTTTTTGAGACGCAGTTGAAGGGCTTCGACGATCAAGATGCGTTGTGGCGGGTGAAGGGGCATATTGTGCGACCCCTACCCTAACCCTCCCCGTAGCAACAGGGGAGGGAACAAGGCGGACATGGCAGCGCCATGTCCCTACAAAATCGGTTGGAATTATTGAACGGCGTTCGAGGTAGCCAACGGTGCGTCGGCGGTTTGACTGGCGAGGGTCGTGGAGAGACGATGCAGTAATTTATTCCAGCCGGCGCCCATGATGAAGCTGACGACCATTAACTTCGGGCCTTTGAAGCCGGTATGCTCCATGACGAGCAGGGTTTGCTCTGTGCCGCCACAGGTGTAATCGGGCGTGAGGGTGAAGCTGAGGACGGTATCGAGCTTGGTGAAGATGTTCTTGCCCACTTTAGCTGCCTGAAGCGAGTGAACGTTGGCACAGGCCAGCGCTTTCTCGCCAGTGGCTTCGCCGCGATAGGTGAAGGCGATGCGCTTGCCCGCGTCCAGTTCGGTGATCTGGCAGTGGGTGATGCCATCCCAACCGCGCTGGGGCTTCATATGGAAAGTGAATTCTTGGCCGAGCTTGGGGACGAGATCATTGGGCATGAACCATGAGCCGAGGATGTGCGGGTCAGTGACGGCCTGCCAGACTTGTTCATGCGGATAAGGTAAGAGACGTTCGAGGCGGATGTCGCGTTGCATATGGGTTTACTCCTGATTGAGAAGGTCGGTTTTAGACGTGTTTTAATACAGCAATGGTCACAGACCATTCCCTACGAAAAATTTGGTTGGTGAGGCGGACACAGCCGCGCCGTGCCCCTACCGTTCGGTTTTAGAATCTAAGAGGGCTGGGAGCTTCTCGCGCAGGACGCGGGAGTTCCAGCCATGACCGAGCATATCGCGAATGTTGAGGCCCATTTTTCCGGCGCTGGCGAAGCCGGTATGTTCCAGCCGGAGGTTGGTGCCGCCCTCGGCAGGTTCGAGCGAAAAAGTCACCAAGGTTTCGAGGTTGCTCGGCTCGTTGTTCCATGTGTAGCTGATGCGGCGCGGCGGATCGACGGCCATCACCTCGCACTGGATGTCACCTGACCAACCCTGCTGCGTATCCGGCTTGAAGGTGAAGTGATGCCCGACCTGCGGCACGAAATCGTTGGGCATGAGCCACACGGCTAATGATTCGCTGTTCACGAGCGCATCCCAGACTTTGCCTACCGAATGCGGATAGAAAATATCAATCACAATCGAGTCGTCGCTCACTCTTGTTCCTCCAAAAATTTGCCGAGTGCGTCGAGGTGGCTGTTCCAGAAGCGGCTATAGGTTTGCAGCCACTGTTGGACTTGGCGCAGGCCTTCGGGATGCAGTTTATAACGGCGTTCGCGCCCTTCTCGCCGCTCGGAGACCAAGCCGACATCCAACAGAATGCGGAGATGCTGCGAGATGGCAGGGCGGCTCATCTGAAAGGGCGAGGCCAACTCGTTGACGGATTGGTCGCCTTTGACCAGCATGTCTAAGAGTTGACGGCGCACTGGATGGGCGATGGCCGCAAACACATCCACATCGGCGTGTTGAACGGTTTTGGGACTATTCAGCATATGCGTCTCTCATTACTCATGCTATTTATTATATGTAAGCAATAGCTTACATGTCAAGCGATATAATATTTTAAATAGCACTTCTCCACGCTCTACGATTGGATTATGATTGTGGCGGAGGCATTGGTATGACCGATACGCTTGTTAAACTTGCTGATAATGTTTGGATCTTCCCGCACGACCCCGATCCCACACGCGCTCAATCGCAGCCCAACGTGGGCATCATCACCACCGAGAAGCACACCATTTTGATTGACGCGGGCAATAGTCCCCGTCATGGTCGCCGTATTATGATCGCGCTGGATGATATTCAAGCGCCGTCGGTGTACAACATCATCTACACGCATACCCATTGGGATCATGTTTTCGGGGCGATGGTGTTTGGCGCGCCGGCAATCGCCCACGAGTTAGGGCAGCGTCAACTGGCCGAGATGGCAACACGACCTTGGGGCAACAATTACGTCCTCGAAGAAATCCAACGGACACCGGCCCGCGAATCCAGCTTACGCGCGATGATGCGGGCGATGGAAGAATGGCGCAACTTCCGCATCGTGCAGCCCGAACTCATCCTAACCAAGCAGATGACCATGTATGTTGATGGTGTGGCGTTTGAGATCGAACACGTCGGTGGTCGCCACTCGCCGGATTCGGTGGTGGTGCGGCTGCCACAGGCACGGGTGATGTTCCTTGGTGACTGCTTCTATCCGCCGCCCCTGCATCTCCGTAATGAGGGTGATACCTATGATTTCGCCATGATGCGCTCGCTCATCCGTGACGATATTGATACGTATGTGGATGGGCATAACGATCCCGTTTCGCGCGAGGTATTCGCCGAGATCGCGACCACTGAAAAGCTGCCGCCGGAATTGTCATAACAATCCTCACGCCCACCCCCTCTCTATTTTATGGCAGAGGGGAGCAAAGGCAGAATGCAATTATTTCTCACTTGTTCTGTTAACTAACAAAGAGGATGAAACGATGAAACTTGGAATTAATGTCGTTGCTATTTTGATTGCACTAATGGGTATTGTGTGGTTCTTACAGGGCATCGGCGTACTTCTGGGCAGCTTCATGTCCAATACCTCTCAATGGACGATTATCGGCATCATATGTGTGATCATTGGGGTTGGGCTGCTGATTTATAACAACCGGCGCAAAGTGGTTTCATAGCCAGTCCCCTCACCCCCGCCCCCTCTCCAATGCGTTGGCGAGGGGGAACAAAACAAGAGCGACATCAGTATCTTTTTATAAGAAAAAATCGCGCGTTCATCACTTGGTTAATTGACACGATACAACAGATAGGCCTGATGAGCTGGCACGTCGGCTGTTGGATATTCGGGCGCGGCGAGGTGAAAGTGCGCTTTGATGCGGTTGAGATCTGCTGTGTCATCGGCTGGGACGAAAAAGGCGGCTGATGTGGCTGGCACTTGCGCGAAGTCGAATTGATCGGGCGCTTCGACAAAGGTGATCGTCTTATCGGCGGAGACAAAGCGCATGAAGGTCTGGGCGTAATCACCCGTGACGTTGGGCGGCGGATTAAATAGATAAACCGATGTGCCAGCGGGTAAATCCGCCGCGCGAAACAGGGCATCGTAGGCATCGTGATTGACGATGAACAGTTGGTTGTAGTTCTGCAAATGCGGCCCAAAATAATAGAAGGTTTGCACGATCAGGCAGACGGCGAGATAAACATACGCCAGCCTGAAGCGCTGCGACGTCGGCAGTAAGCGTGCGGTCTCGACAATCCCCAAGGCCATGATGAGCGCGACCGCCGGAAAGACGATGACATAACGCGCGGCTAAAGCGCTCTCGGTCAGCAAGATATTTCCCGCCCATGTTATGCCAAACCACAAGAGCAATCCGCGTCCGCCGGATGTGCGGAGTGACCACACCAGCCCCAATAAAAACGCCGGAACAAGGATAGCCAAAATGAGGGCTGTGCTGCCACCATAATAGGGTGTTGGATCGGGGCGATTGATGAACAGCAGAAAAGGATCGGTGAGGTGGTGGATGAGCCAATCGAAGGTCGGGCTGTCGGGTGGTGAAGTGAGGATGATGCTCCAACTGGCGGGCGTAACCGACAGGGTGTTCATGCGTGTGGAGAGCGGATCGTTAAGACGTGAGAGCGTGTAATAGATAGGGAACGTCAGCGCAGCCGCCGAGACGCCAAAGCTGATGAGGCCGCGACTCCATTGGCGGATGTGACTACGGTTGGCGAGCAGCTTAAAGATCATCCACAGGATAAGTAGCAGTGGATAGACCAGCCGTCCCGCATCATAAAAATATTGACTGAGGCCGAGGCTGATACCTGCCAAGACCCATGCGAGGCGTCGGTTGGATTTGAAGGCCCACGCGACACAAGCGAAGGCTAATGTGCCAAATAACGGATCACCAATATTGATGCCACCGACGCGGCTAAAGTGAACATGTGGCGGATAGGTTGCCAAGAGTAAAGCGGCCACCAGCGCAATCCGACGATCAAAGAGGTTGCGTCCCAGCAAATAAACTGCGCCGGCGGTCAATGTGCCGATAATGGCAGATGGAATCCGCAGCGCGAGCAGGTTGTGTCCGAAGATGGCGACCGAGAAGGCTTGCCACGAGGCCAGCATCACCGTTGGCGAGGAGATGAGCGCTGATTGGCGGATGATGGGCAGGTTGGGATTATCCCACAGCGCAAGGATTTGGCTCATGGGCAGGAGTTCATCCACCGGAACGCGAACCTTCGTGCCAAGCTGCCACAGACGTACGATCAAGGCGAGAGCGAGGACGCCCATAATCGAGAGGAGTTCGCCGCGAGAGAGGCCGCCCCAGTTGATGGTCTGACCATCCCAGCCCAAACCGATGACGAGCAGAATCATTCCCGCATAGAGCAATCCGTATTGCAGCCAGTGCGGCACAATCGGACTGGTGCTGCCGTTGATGAAGCCGACCATCAGGCAGCACACCATGCCTAAGCCAGCGAGGACGAGCGATAAGCGTTTCATAGCGCTTATTGTAGGCGAAGTGATGGGGGAATATAAAGCGAAAGAGGCGTGTCTGGTTTCCCAAACACGCCTCTTTTTGATGACTGATTACTTGTTGCTTTAGGCCGCGACGGATTGATCGACTTTATCCCAGCTAATGGCCGAGTCGAAAAACTTGAGGTGGGTGACGGCTTGCTCCAAGGTTGAGAAGGCTCTGAAGCGTAGCTTAAAGATCGAGGAACCGAGCGCCGAACCCATTTTACCAAGGCCGACTTCTCGCGGATATTGAGGTTCCATCCGGCTTTGTCGTGCGGACCAAGTTCACGAACGACCGCCATCGTGTCCTTAAAGGGGATCGGAACTACCACATCACCCACATCATTGATGACATGGATAATCGAGCGTGGGCTGCTATCCATCAAGGCCTTGGTCGCGAGGATGCATTGGCGCAAGTCCTCAGGCGTGGTGTTGCCCCAATAACGGGTATAAACGATTTCGTCTTTAATGTACCATTCCGCTGAATACGGCATCGTCATTTATTCTCATAGTGTTGAATTGTTCATCCATCATTGTGCAATGATAACGGTCAATTGGAGTCTTAAGGTTGCGTATATGAAGAGCACAATAAAAAAAGCGCGTCTGGTCACCCACACGCGCTTCTTTATGAAATTTCATCTACGGACAGGGTATGCCGTGTCCCTACAGGTTGTTTACTTGCGGCGTTCGTCCACGAGGTCGATGGCTTTCATGAGGATGTCCAAGCCTTTGACGATGTCACCGCTGATATGCAGGCGGATCGCGCGGCGGTCTTTGGCTCGCAGCGCTTCCAAATCTCCAGAGGCTTGTGCTGACTCCAAGATGCCGAAGGTCAAATTTTCGCCCGGGACGTCGATGTCCTCGGAGGTATCGCAGGTCATCTCGATGAAGTTGCCGCTGTTCGGCCCGCCCTTGTGGAATTGTCCGGTGCTGTGCAAGTAGCGCGGCCCGTAACCCAAAGTCACAGCGCGACGCGTCGAGTGTCGCAAGCGGCGGCGCAGTTCTTCCAGCGCGGCATGCACTTCTGGCGTCATCGGGAGATAGGCGAGGAAGGCGAAATAATCGCCCGCCATCGTCGAATTGATAAAGGCTGCCAACATGCCCGTGAGATCGCCGCTGCTGTAGTTGTGCTGCAAGCAGAGTTCACTCAACAGGCGCAGCATTTTCTCATCCGCGAACAATTCGACATTGCCTTCTTTAAAGGCATGTTCGGTGGGGGGTAAGCCGCTGATGTCGTAGTACTTGAGCAGGCGAGCGGTGTTATCCTTGCTCTCGGCCAAGTTCGGTTCATCAAAAGGATTGACCTCCAGAACCTTGGCGGCAATGGCGGTGGCATATTCCCAGCGGAAAAACTCGCCTGCGATGGCGTATTTATCCGGCAGGTAAAGCGTCACACGGGGATGCCCCGCCTCGCGCAAGGTGCGGATGCCGCTGTCAATTTCCTCATTGTCGGGATCGTCTTCCACCTTCAAGTAGATGAACAGGCGATCCGACGAGTAATCGTGCGGCTGACCAACGGTCGCGCCGACCACGGGTAAAATACCCTTGCCTTCTTTGCCGGTGCTCTGGGCGACAAGCTGTTCAATCCAATTGCCAAAGCTGGCGATGCTCTTGCTGGTTTGGATAGTGACTTTATCGCGGCCTTGTTGGGCGACGACCCCTAAGATTGCACCCAGCCAAATCCCCGGATGCTGCGCCTCAGGAATAATATCCGAACAGGCTTTGATCATCCGTTGGAATTCAGCCGTCATGCGATCCAAGTCTAGCCCCATGACTGCGGCCGGAACCATGCCAAAGTAGCTCATGTCGCTGTAGCCGCCGCCGATGTCTACCGGGTTGAGGAAGATGTCGAGATAGCCTTTATCCTTGGCATCCTTCTCTAATCCGCTGCCCGCGTCGGTAACAGCGATAAACTGCTTGCCGTTCTTGCCCACTTTGTCGTAGAAATACTTGGAGAACATCTCCGTTTCCAGCGTCCCACCGGACTTGCTGGAAACGATGAATAAGGTGTTCTTGATGTCGAGGGTTTTCTCGACCTGCCGGATCGTCTCCGGATTGGTGCTATCCAGCATGTGAAATTCAGGGAAGCCGGTTTGCCGTCCGAAGGTCTGGTAAAGGACCTCCGGCGCGAGGCTGCTGCCGCCCATCCCCAACAGGAGCACATGGCTGAATGTACCATCCTTGATATTCTTCTGCAGGTCTTTCAACCGTGCCAAGTCAATCGTTTTGTCTGTATCGAGCCAACCCAGCCGGTTCTCAATCTTGGTGATTGCGTTCTGCTGGTCCTTCCATACGCTGCCGTCACGTCCCCAAATTCTGGCATTCACTTTGTCAGTCGCCATCTTGTGGACGGCAGACTGAACGGCATCACCGTGAATGCCCAGTGCTAAATTTTGTTTACTGATTACACCTGCTTTCAAGACATCGCGCTTGGCTTCAACCTGCTTCAGCAGATTTTCAAACGCCTCGACGAACAGCGTCACGCCGTCGGTTTGCAACTGCGCGGTGACCTGCTCCATGCTAATGCCGACCTCTGCCAGCATATCGAGTTCATCTTGTGCTTTGTCGATGCCGTCCTCAAGGGTGTTGGCGGCTGTGCCGTGATCCTTGAAGGCTTTGAGGGTTGCGGGTGGAACCGTGTTGACCGTGTCTTTGCCGATCAAGCGATCAACATACATCGTGTCGGGATAGGACGGATTCTTGGTGCCGGTTGACGCCCACAGTGGACGCTGTACCTGTGCGCCTGCCGCACGCAGCTTAGCGAATTCTTCGCCGTAGAACATATCCATGAAGTGCTTATAGGCGATCTTGGCGTTAGCGATAGCCGCCTTACCGAGCAGTTCACGGTTACGCGCCACAATGTCCAAGTCGCGCCCTTGTGCCGAGCGGATGTTATTCTCCAGCATCCGGTCGATCATGACGTCGATGCGGCTGAGGAAGAAGCTGGCGACTGAGGCGATATTGGTGATGTCGCCGCCAGCGGCCAAGCGTCGTTCCAAGCCACGAATGTACGCCTTGGCGACGTCAATGTAGTTATCCACCGCGAAGATCAAGGTGACGTTGATATTGACGCCTTGCGCGATGGCTTCCTCGATGGCGGGCAAACCCGCAGGCGTCGCCGGAATTTTCACCATCAGGTTCGGACGATTGACCGTCTTATACAGGCGGATCGCTTCCGAAACCGTGTTGGCGGTATCGTTAGCGATCAACGGGGAAACTTCGAGACTGACGAAACCATCATGCTTATTGGTGCGGTCGTAAACCGGACGGAACAAATCCAACGCGTGTTGAATATCTTCGATGGCTAGCTTTTCGTAGATGTTGTAGGCATCCAAGTCTAGCAAATGGGTGATCGAGCTATCGTACGTATCGGACTCGCCGATAGCCTTTTGGAAAATGGCTGGATTAGAAGTGACACCGACGACACCAAATTCGTCAATGTACTTCTGCATTTCACCGTTATCCAGCGAATTGCGGTGAATGAAGTCCAGCCAGATACTCTGGCCGAACTGCTGCACGTCTACCGGGGGATTGGTCATTTTTTGCTCCTCTGCTTGCCCGCCGTGAAGATGTAGATACGATATGAATAATGTCGGCAATAACTGATCGCAATAAATGAAAAGTTAGTTTATCCACAAAATGCATTTTTGCGTGTGACAAAATGCACAAACTTGTCCCACGTGAGATTTCGACACCACCTCTTATCTTAGAGTATACACGGATTCGGGTCACTGGGATTGCTAGAATGGTGTTAGAAGGTGGTTAGCGTACTTGAACCGCTTGCTCGCGGGCACGTTGCGCCAGCGCGGGCAGTGCCACACAAGCGGTAATAATGGCTGAGACCGCCAGCAAGCCGTTGACGATCCATGCACCTGTGACCGCTCCGGATTGTGCGCCAACAGCCAACAGTGGCGCACTGCGTTGGGCAACCATCCATACATTCGAGGCAGCCGCTTTCTGCTGGAGAATCCACAAGCCGGGGAGCAAGATTGCGATCAACGTCACCACTTTGATGATGATGGCCGGACGCATCAGGTTGAGACCGCGATACAACGGCCCGATGATGCCGCCGACCGTGCCCACAATGCCATACACTGCTAGCACCGCGACGACCGGAATAGCTGGTATCCATTGGCGGCTGAACAGCAGCGGCACAATGATGGGTACGACGAAGGCGAAGGCCACGTAGAAAATCGTTCCGCCGATGCCGAGCACCAAGAGCACACGCAAGAAATTGCGCCGTAACTGAATATAATCGCGCCGTCCGATGGCTTGCGGCACAACCACCTGAATGTTATCGAAGATGGCCGAGGCGAAGGTCGCGGGCAGCGTCAAGGCTTTGAAGCCCAGTTCGAGGTATCCGGCGGCGGTTTTGCCTGCGTAGATGCCGACGAGTTGCAGCGGAATCTCAGTAAAGAAAGAAGCGATATTTTTGTCCACGGCGTTTAAGAAGCCAAAGCCCAAGTAAGGACGCGTGGCGACCGAGCGGATGCGCGCGATCACATCCCGAATAGGCGGATAGGGTACGGCGTAATCCTTACGATAGCGCTGGTAAAACCACAGCGCCATAAAAAGCGTCGAGGTGGAATAGGTGATGCGCGAGATGACCATGCTCTCCGGCGTGGCGCTGATCGCCAACGCTCCCAGCGTACACAACATCAAGACCAATTGGTTGAGGTTGGTGAGGATGACCAAGCGGCGCATCGAGCGCTGACTCTGGAAGGTGGTTGCAACCAAGCTGTAGAGCATATCTGGCAGCACGGTTAGCGAGAGAAAGGCGGCTAACAAACCGATATGAGTATCGCCGCTGTAGGCCAATCCGGTTAGCAATGGACCAGCAAGCAGCAGCACGCCGACGATGCCGATGCCCCAGAACAGCGCCACTTTGACGTAAGCCGCCAGAAGATTGAGGATCTCGCGCTCGTCCTTCGCGCCGACGGCCATCGGCAGTTGGACGTTGATGCTGGTGTCGAGTCCGGTGAGGTTAAAGCCTTGAGCAATGCTCAGGACAGATTGCGCCAGCGCCCAGATGCCGTAATCATGCGCGCCCATCAAGCGGACGACAAGCAGCGCCGAGAGAAAGGTAAACAGCGTGATGCCAACCTTGCCGACCTGCAAGATCAACGTGTCACGGACAAACTTCCGTTGGAAAAAGCTGCGCGTCCGCTCAATCAATGCCGTATTCACAACGCTTTAGTCCAATGCCTTAATCATGCCGAGTAAATCCACCTCGTAACCTGCCTTGCGATACGCTCCTAAAGCGGCTTCATTTTGGGTAAGGACATTTAACCGCACATACCTCAGTCCCATTTGTCGGGCATAATCTTCTGCCTGTTTGATGAGATGGGTTGCGATATTTTGTTTGCGATACGCCTCGGCTACAACCAAATCGGATATATATAAATAGCTGTCAACTTGGCTCAATATATCGTCCCATTTTTCGCAATAAAGGCTCATCATCGCCACAACATGCTTATCACATTCCGCCACATAAATAATGCCATGATGTGCGTGGCATTGTTCGGTTAGCTCGTTGAAATAGACTTCACTGAGCGTATCATCAGCCGGTTTGAGACGGTTATCGAGTGCTTGTTCGTAGCGCTGCAACTCGGTAAGCAGTTTTATGAGTTCGCCGTGGTCTTTTTCTTCGTAGGGACGAATGGCTGGCTCATCGTATATATATTCTTTAAAGTCGGACATCGGCTCGTCAAAATCATCGGACATCCAGAATAGCGATCCGGCTGTGCCTGCTACAAGCCGCACTCGTCGTTCGGGATTATCTAAGTAGATATACGTATCCTCGCCCTTGAGTACCGCTTGAATAATCGCTTTCAGATCGTTTGCCGCTTCATCGACATGAATGACTTTCACAGCCTATCTCCTTGACTCAAGATGGCTATTGTATATCGTCAACATTTCCTCAGCGACGACGTCCCACGTGTGAGCCTGTGCTTTGAGGCGGCCTGCCGCGCCCATCCGTGCCGCGAGTTGAGGATCAGCCAGTAGACGAATAATGGCTTCGGGAAGTTCAGCGGCAACGTGTGTCTGCGATACGAGCAAGCCGGTGACCTTGTTGTCGATGGCATCTTCCGCGCCGCAGTCGGTCGTACCAATCACAGGTAAGCCTGCCGCGCTGGCTTCTAGATGTACCAAGCCATAGCCCTCGAACTTCCAACCATCATTCATCGACGGCAGGACGAAGACATCCGCTTGGCGGTAATAATCCAGTAGCGTGTCGTCAGGTACATGGCCTAAGAGATGCACATGATCGCCTAAGTTTTGCGAGTCAATCAGCGCTTTCACTTGCTCCACATAATCCAGTTCGCTGGTCAAGCTGCCAACAATCAGGCACTGAGTGTCAGGAAAACGTTCCAGCACTTTGGGCATGGCGCGTACCAACTCCACCTGCCCTTTACGCCCTTTGACCGCACCGACGGCTAATAACGTCGGCTTGTGGTCGGGCGTTCGGTTGTGGTCGATGTGGGCAAAGCGGGCGGCATCCACGCCGTTGTTGACGACCACCGTTCGTACGCCGCGTAAACCTTGCTGTGCCGCCTTCGCCGTGTAATGGCTGACGCACACCAGCGTCGATTGCATGAAGGCTTGGCGGTAAAGACTGTTGAACGGCCAACGTTCATGCTCGGCCATACGGACGAAACTGCCGTGTCCGGTAATCAGCATCTGACGTTTGCCCGCTATTGCCCCACCTAAGATGGCATAGGGTTCAGCCAGCACATGGATGATGTCGCAATCACGCAGCAATGTGCGCACCTGTGGGATTTTCATCATCAGCTTGAGCTTGAAGCCGCTTTCACGCTTCACCAGCGCGGGCAGGATACGATGCGCCTCAATATCATCGAGTGGTGGTGTGTTGCGGGCGGCCACGATGGTCATCGGCACATTGGCTTTTTGCAGTGCCCTAATCAGGCTCAAGCTGTACTGCGCCCAACCATGCCGCATGGTGAGGTCAGGGGCGATGATACCGACTTTCATGCTTGCACTTCCGCAATCGCTGCCAGAATAGCTCGCGCCCGCGCTGCCCACGTGTAGTGCGCCATAACTTCGGTGTAGGCGGCATCGGCTAGACGTTGGCGGAGTGCGGCATCGTTATGCAAGCGGCGAATGGCATTGGCTAAGGTAGGCGCATCGCTCGGTGGGACGAGCAAGGCATTCTCGCCGTCAGTCATGACTTCAGCGATACTTGGCAAATCCGAGGCGATGATCGCCCGACGCGAGGCCATATACTCAAACAGCTTCATGGGCGACGTGTAATAAGCAAAGTGTGTCGTCCACGGCAGCGGAATGGCGCACACATCCAACGCGGCGAGATACAACGGCACTTTGTCGGGCGGGACTTGTCCGGCGTACAAAAAGTTCTCCGGCTTGAGACCAATTTTGATCCAATGCTGGCGTAAAGCTTCGGCCATATCATCTGGCCCGCCAACCAAACCCAGCGCCACATCGCCAACCTGTGCCAGCGCATCCACCAACGTGCCGACACCTTTATCAGTCGTAAGGGTTTGCAAGCGTCCCACGTAACCGACGATGAAGGCATTTGTAGGCCAGCCGATTTGACGTCGTGCCTCGGCTTGCGACGGCACATTATCGAAGCGTTCCTTGCGGATGCCGTCATGCGCAACAAGGAATTTTGTTGCGGGCGGGATTAATCCCGCCCCTACAGGCGAGTACGCTTCTAAATCTTCCTTGAGTTTGCGTGTGATCGGAATCACCGTGCCGACGCGCCGGATAACCTGCCGCTGAATCCACCGGCCACCGCGACCACTGGCGAGCATATGGGCCTCATAGACCAGCGACTTGCGCGGCTTGATGAAACTCAGCGCGAACAAGGTGAAGGTCTCGCGGCTGTAATAGATGTCGGCCTGCGTGAATAAGGCAGCAATCGTCAGCGCTAGGGTATAGGTCAGCGCTTGGATGTAAAAGAAAATCTTTGAGAGGCGTCCATCCGGCGGCACGAACAGCATCAAATCGAGGCACGGGATACGCCGCACTCGGAAATTCTGCCGCACGCCATAATGCGCCCACACATCTTTGACTGCGCGCATCTCCGGCGTATTCACCCGCCGCGCAGGCCACAAGCGCACATCTGCACCCGCGTCGGCAAAGGCTTCGCAGTTCTGCATGATTTGTAGGCCGTGTGCCTTCTCGGTGGGCAGGCGCATATTGGCGAAGTACAGGAGTTTGGGCATCGTTTACTGCTTAAAAATGGTGATGAGTTGGCTGATTAAATGGTCAAGGCTGTGCTGCTCAACCACGATTTGGCGCAGTGCCGCGCCGAGTGCCGTTCGTTCTTGCGCTGGCATCGCCGCGAGCTGCTTCAAACGTGAGGCGAGCATTTCGGGTGATTCGGGCGGGATGTAGAGCAAATCTGCCCAAGGCGCGAGGATCGTTTTGAAGGCTTCGTTAGCGGTGATTACGGGCAAGCCGCAGGCCATTGCTTCGAGGACGGCTTTATCCATGCTGCCCGTCGCGCTCATATTGACCATCACGTCGGCCTGTCGATATTCGTGCGCGACCGCCTCATAAGGCATTCCACCGGCGAAGGTTACATGATTTGTTAACTGATTATCGGTGACGAGCGTGTGTAACCGTGCATTGTAATCCACATCAGATGGGGCAGCCTCACCGACCAAGATTAAGCGGATGTCATTTAATCCTTGATCACGCAGCGCCTTGACCGCCGAGATGATAATCTCCAAGCGCTTGACCGGCGCGATGCGTCCGACACTGATCATCGTAAAGGGTCGGACTTCCCCCTCTCTATGGAATGGAGAGGCGGCTAGGGGGTGAGGGTTTTCAAATGCGGGAGCGAACATCGTCGTGTCAATGCCTTGCCCGATGATTTGTACCTTGCGGCTGGGCAAACGGAAACCTTCAGGCGTAGATGTCACCACGTGATCGACCAGTTTTTCAGCCACTTGCAGCACGCGACCTGTAGCCTTGTGGGCGTACCATAACGTGATGGGCACATGATAGCGTTTCAGCACCGGCGCGCCCATCGCCGCGAACAGTTGCATCATGTGGGCGAAGCAGGCATCGTAGTGATGCTGACGCAGCAAGCCGAAGAGGATGCGATAAAACGCGATGAAGCGCCGTGCCTCGCTGTAGCCCTTTTCCTTACCGACCGAATACACTTGCACATTCGAGGCAACCGCCAGCCGCCCCATCTTCATCGTGATGACGTCTACCGCTTCGCAGCGTGCGGCCAGCGCGTTAATCCACGTGGTCGTGAAGCCCAGCACAGGATCGTCCGCATCGGTGACGAGGTTGAAAATCAGCAGACGCATTAGTTGGCTTTCTCCCGTGCTGCCGAGAGTAAGCGCCGGTAGCCATCAACATAAGCTGCTTCGGAGAAGAACTGCTCAGCGAAGGCGCGCGCCTTTTGCGTCATGGTTTCGACATCAGGATTGGCATACATGCGTCGCAGCGTGCTGGCGAGGACATCCGGCTGTTCCGGAGGAATCAGATAGCCAGTGACGCCGTCTTCAATCACTTCGGGGATGCCGGATACACGGCTGGCGATGACTACCAAACCGCTCATCATGCCTTCGACCACCACGCGCGGTAAACCTTCCGACAGCGAGGCCAAGACCATCGCCCGACCCCGTGCCATATAGCCCGCCAATTCTTGTTGATTGACCGCGCCCACGAACGTCACCCGCGATTGTAAGCCGAGCGCTTTACTCTGCCCGTAAACCTGTGCCGCATAAGCCGCGTTCTCCGGCTTGCCAATCACCCACAGATGCGCATCCGGCACTTCGGGCGCGATTTGGGCGAAAGCATCTAATAAGGTATGCACACCTTTGCGAGGGATGAGCGCGCCGGCATGGATAATATCGCGGGCTTGGGTCACGGGAATGTCGCGCGGGCGATCACGGAAGGCGCTCACATCCGTCCACGTCATAAATTGAATCACCGGCTTGCCGCTTGTCCAACGATTAAGCTGCTCTTTGGTGCTGTTGGAGACGGCTCGCAAGACATCCGCGTGACGCAAGGCATAAAACGCCGCCTTGTGCATGAGCCAGCGATAGACGCCGCGAAAAGTGATTTGTCGCTGCTCCAAAACGGCCACCTCAAAATCACCGTGACTTTCCACGACTAATGCTACGTGCTTACCCATCAGATGTGCGATATTTTTCGCCAGCGCGCCGACCGCGCCTTCAAATGGACTGCCTGCCACGATGACTGAGACGTTGTGCCGCATGATCTGCCACAGCAGGATGAATGGCCCAAGTACGAACATTTCCATGTAACGTAGGATGGAAACGGGCAGTTCCGGCAGGAGGATAAAACGTGCGTGTTGAGTGAAGCTGCGCGGACGCAAGCCTGTTCCAAATCCGATGACAATCATGTGGATGCCTAAGCCTGCCAACAATCCCCACTTCTTATCATCGGTCGCATTGAGTGGTTGGCTGTAGCGTGGGTTGCCAATCCAGCAGACGGTGATGCCTTGTAAATTGGGCTGTGGTTCAGGAGAGGCTTGAGGCAAATTAGCACCATAGGCGAAATGAGTTGGGCATAAGCAAAGGATTGTGTCGTTTTATCTATTCGAGCTTCGGACAGCGTATATGCTGTCCCTACAAATATCAGATATAAACAAAATTTGGCGCAAATAAGTACGGATTTTCGTAGGGACACGATACATCGTGTCCGACCGACAATTACCACTCAATCGCCGCTCCTTAACTCATTTATGATTTCCTCAGTAGAAGGCGATCCTGGCGGTACAATACCCGCCTCAAGAATTTCTTCCTCAGTTGGGAAAACCATATCAGCTGGTGGCATGTGCGCGTTTCCTAATTTGCCTGCGGCCAGCAAGATAGTGCGTAGCCGTTCACGTTCGGGGTTAACCGGCGCAGTCGATGAGGCCTCTGCTTGCTCAGTCGTTTCCGTTGGGGCGACCATCACCAGAACGTTGCCGATTGGCCCATCTGGAAGATCAATAATCAAACGGTGATCGTCTCCGATGACGGCATTGACGACAATCGGTTGTTGACGCTGCATGACCATAAGCCATTCCTTTCCTCATTTCACGCCTATTATAGCAGTTCGGCGTGGCACAACTGAACACCTTCCGCTAGACTGTTCCCCTATGACTGGCATATTCATGCTCTCGCTCGATACCGAAATCGCTTGGGGAACCGACGCGGACACCCTCTCTCTTTACGCACCCTGCTTTGACAACTATCCCCAAATCCTGCGGCGGTTGATTGATCTGCTCGACCAGTACAACGTACCAATGACATGGGCGGTCGTCGGCCAGTTAATGCTGCCGGAGGGTGATTCGCGCGCCGCTGCCAAGCAGCCTGCCCATTGGTATCACGCGCCGTATGTCATCCAGTGGATACGCGCGGCCAAAACCTCACACGAGATCGGCACACATACCTTTTCTCATATTTACACCGATGACGCCACAACCACGCAAGCCGTGTGGGAAGATGAACTTCAGCGCGTCGTTGAGCTGCATAAGCAATTGGGCTTGCCTGCCGTGCGCTCGATTGTTTATCCACGCAATCAACTGAAGTATCTCGATACACTGCCCAAGTTTGGCATCACTGCTTATCGCGGTATCGAGGGTAATCGTCCGCGTGAACGGCGCGGCATTGCGCATTTAACCCAGCGCAGCCTCGCTTTACCACCACCCACTTACGATCTCAACGCCTGTAAAGTCGCTGACAATTTGGTCAATTTACCCGCCTCGCAATTCTTGTTGGCTTACGATGGCATCCGCCGCTATATACCGACGGCCTCGCGCGTGCGGGAAGCGCATCTCGGCATGGAGCGGGCTGCCCGCAACAACGCGCTGTATCATCTGTGGTTTCATCCGTTTAATTTGGGGACGAGTCCGCGCATGTTTGAGGCGCTGGAGCAAATCTTGAAAATTGCTACCTCGATGCGCGATCAAGGCCGCCTCCAGATTCTCACGATGGAGCAGGCGGCACAGAGAGTTTTAGGGATAAAAAGCTAAGAGCTAACTTTAAGGTGTTGTATTAGTGGTGGTCGGGTCCCAAGGTCTTTCAGCGATTGCGCCCCAAAACGCAGGTATGTGAAACAATAAATTACACGCGATAAACAACACCAAAATACCACAACATATGATGACAAGGATTCGTCTAAGCCAGTGATTTTGCTTCAATCTCATATCCTCTGTGTCTCTGTGGTTCAATTGTATTTTATTTTGCGATTCACTTGGCGTTCTTGGCGACTTGGCGGTTTAATTGTATTTCCGTCTTTTAGATCGTTAGGAACTGCCATTGAACAATGCCATTGTCATCCTCGCCTCGCGCGATGAACTCTCCTATCTGCTGATTAACCACCTCGCGCAACACTTCACGATTGCGCAGGTGATTTTTGAAGAGCCTCACACCCGCAAAATGCTGCGCTATCGCCTCAAGAAACTCGGCCTGTGGACAGTTGCCGGACAACTGTCCTTCCTCATAGTTGATCGCCTGCTGATTCGCCGCCAATCGCGCCCGATGATTGAGCGTTTGCTGAGGGGGCATGATGCCTCGCCACCCGATGGACGCTTACCAGTAATAGATGTGAATTCGATTAATGGCGAGGAAGTGACCGCCAGCCTCAAGCAGCATCAGCCGCAAGTCGTGGTCGTGACCGGAACAGGCATCATCGCCAAACGCATCCTCGCGCTCGCGCCAACCTTTATCAACATCCATGTGGGCATCACCCCGCGCTATCGAGGTGTACACGGCGGTTTCTGGGCGGTGTATGAAGGTAAACCGGAGCTGGCAGGCACAACCATCCACCGCGTTGACCCCGGTGTAGACACGGGCGCGATCATCGCCCAAGTGCCGATTACCGTTGAGCCAACCGATACCTATCGCACGCTGCCGGTGAAGCAATATCTGGCGGCGTTGGAGGCCATGACCCACGCTGTTCAAAGCGCGCTCGATGACAAATTGACCACTTACGAACGAACTGATCTCCAAAGTAAACAGTGGTATTCGCCCACACCAATCGAATATTGGCGCTTCCTGCGACGGCTGCCACGCGAATTGTGAATTTTCAGTGAAATTTCCCCTCAGTCGGCTTGTGATGAATACGATTTCATGGGAGAAATAACGTAGATTTAGCGTTGGGCAAAGGGATGGGGAAATGCCGGTTGTGGTGGATTGGGATAGCGAGGCGCGGACGCTGTTGTGCTTCCGTGTAATCGGACATTGGACGTGGGAAGAATTTAATTGGGCATGGTTGGAAAGTGTAGCGCTGATGAGCAGCGTGAACCACAAAGTGAACTTCATTATTGATGTCACCGAGATGGTGAATTTGCCACCGGATTTATTGACGCGGACGCTCAACTTTATCCGCAGCCAACCGCGTAATTTGGGTATCGCCTTCGTGGCGACCACCAACGGATTTATGAACTTGCTGCTCACCAGCCTTAAGCAGATTGCGCCGCGCGAAAGTGGTTATCTGCGCTCTGTGCCCAGCGTGGAAGCAGCACGTCGAAGTCTGGCGCACAGTACTTACTAAGAGAAGTTAAGTCCAATTGCGTTGAATTTTGATTGATTGGACTTAGTTGGACGCCCTATAATAGACATGACCAGCGCTTGTATGATTCCGCCTGAACAGCATTTCTTTTTTGTATGAGATAGACAATCGATAGAGTGGCTGGGCGCTGAGGATGGTTATTTTGTCTACGTTTTTAGGATGTAGTTGCTCATAATGGCTAGTGTTGCTGAGTCCAACGCCACTCAACCGAGTGCAAATACCCTTGCTGCCCTCCGCATCCCCAAATTTCGTCTTTATTTCATCGGTCAAACCATTTCAATCTCCGGCACGTGGATGCAAACCGTGGCCCAAGGTTGGCTCGTCTTCCATCTGACGCAGAGTGAATTGTGGCTGGGCTTGGTGGCCTGCGCTGCCGGTTTGCCGAGTTTACTGCTGTCGCCCTTAGGCGGTGTGATTATCGAGCGTGTGCCACGCCGCACCTTGCTCTTGGTCACACAAACGGTGCAGATGGTTTTGGCTTTCATGTTGGCTTATTTGACCTTTACCAACACCGTCGCCGTCTGGCATATCATGGTCTTGGCTTTCCTGTTGGGCGTCAGCAACGCCTTGGACGCGCCGACACGTCAAGCCATTGTGGTGGATTTGGTCGGGCGTGATCATCTGGCCAGCGGCATCGCTATGAACTCGATGATCTTCAACGTGGCGCGCGTGGTCGGGCCGGTGGTCGCAGGTATCGTCCTCACCCAAATCGGGCCGAGTTGGTGCTTCATGTTGAACGGCTTGAGCTTTGTGGCTGTGATCTACATGCTGTGGATTATCCATATTGATAATTCGTCTGTCGTGGGCCAAGGGGGTTCGGCCATCAACCAGCTTAAAGAGGGCTTCCAATACGCCCGTCGGCACGACACCATCGCGCCACTGCTGCTCTTGACCGTCGCGGCGGCGCTCTTCACCAATAACCTACAGACACTGCTACCTGCCTTCTCAGATATTATTCTCCATTCGCCTGCGGATGCTTACTCGGCCATTACCATTGCCATTGGTATCGGCGCAGTTGTCTCGTCGATTGTCTTAGGGCCCCTCTCGCGGCGTTATGGACGTGGGCGTGTGGTAGCGGCCATGTCGGTTATCGTCTCGGTGTCGGCCTTCGGCTTCGCGCTGACGACCACCGTTGCGGGATCATTCATCTTCGGTGTCATCTACGGCTTCTCGATCATCCTTGAATTCATTTTGGTCAACACGCTCATTCAAAATGAAGTACCAGATGCTTTCCGTGGCCGCGTGATGAGCCTATATACCATCTCGTGGTTCGGCATTGCCCCCTTCGGCGCGTTGCTGATGGGCGCTATCGCTAATGTCATCGGTACGCCCGGCACCCTCATCCTCGCCGCGATCTTGGGTGGCATCATCAGCGTCTATGTTCTCTGGAAGTGGCCTGCCGCGCGCGCGATGGCCTAAACCAAAACGCAGGTTCTCTCTACAACTTCAAGTGACATCGCTCCCCTAAAGTGCGATGCTCCTCATCCCCTACGCCAAGCGCAGATGAAATTCCGTTATCAGAAGTGATGCTATATTATCTGAACGCGTAAGCAAATAGCTTCAGATTCAAAATTTGTTTATAACGGAAAAGGGCAAAATTATCTGTGGCGTATAATTTAGATCCATTCTTGAGTATGGGCGTGGAATTTGACGGGATTGTGAAGCACCTGTGGCTTCATGCGATTGTCATTCTCATCGCGCTGACGGCTGTTATGGCATTTAGAAAGCGGGGTTTATCGTATCTCCTCTGCTTCTTCGTTTTCGGTCTCTACATCCTCTATGCCGTTGATAAGGTGTTTTTCCCGATTGTTGTTACAGGTACATATGCCGATAGCATGAAGCAGGAGCCGTGGACGCTTTTTATAAATTACATCCCTTTCTATTTTGGAGGCGCTGCGCTCACCGATGCTGCAAACACATTATTCCTCAATATCATGCTCACCGTACCGTTCGGCTTCGGGATCAATTTTCTGCTGCACACCAACGCAAGGAAAATGCTCTGGATAGCGCTGGCCGTTGGGATTGGATGTGAACTGTTCCAGTTTATTATTTCCGTGTTCCTCGGTTACGCCTACCGCTATATTGATATTAATGATGTCTTGATGAACGCGTTCGGTGTTCTGGTTGGATACCTTCTATTTAGAGTTTTTGCATGGGTTTATCTACGGGTGATAACGGACTTCAAGATCAAGCCTTGGGGGCTTGCTGCCTACATTTATGATATTGTGCGTCTGGCTTCCCCTCAGTCAGTCTCAAAAAGCCTCTAAACGCGTTTGATGCTCTCAAAAATTGCAAGACTTATTTCCTATGGTTAATCTGAGACCAAATTCGTACAAAGGATAAGAGACCGAGATTAAACCACGTAGTAGAGTGCCTCTCTCGTACGCATTGAAAAACACCAATTTTCTGTACCAACACCCATTCCAGTATGACGAGACGAAACCTGATGAAGCGTATTCTGTTGATCGCAATCTTCCTGCTGGCTGCGATAGCCGTCGCTCCGGCAGCCGCCCAAGGAGTCACCTTCGAACTTGGTGGTCAGATTTTAACTTTTCTGCATCCTGCCGAGATGCACACCGCCGGCATGACATGGCTAAAGATGCAGATTACTTACAAACGCGGCGGCACCACAGCCGACGCTCAGAACGTCATTAATCACGCCCGTCGCAATAACTTCAAGGTGCTGCTGAGCATCAAGGGCATCGAAAGTGAACTGGCTTCCGGCCCGGCTCAGTATTATCAGGACTATGCTGCCTTTCTCGGCCAAGTTGCCGCCCTCAATCCGGACGCCATCGAGGTGTGGAACGAGCCAAATATCGACGCCGAATGGCCCGCCGGCTTCATCAGCGGCACGGCCTACGCGCAGATGCTCAGCCGCGCTTACCCTGCCATCAAGG
>JAABUG020116745.1:0-29027 GCA_011319215.2 Scortechinia acanthostroma
GTCACCTCGTTGGCTCATTGACCATGGCTTCAACGAAAGGGGCCTGGCCACCCTCGCCAAGCTCCATGCTCATGGTAATGAGAATGACGTGTGGGTGCGCGCAGAGTACAACCAGATCCAGGAGAGCATTGTGTATGAGCACGAGCACGAGGCCAAGTCCTACGCCGAGTTGTTCACTAATCGGGCGTCCTTCCGCCGCCTTTTCCTATGCTGTGCTCTGCAGGCGTCCGTGCAAATGACTGGTGTCTCGGCTATCCAGTGAGTGCGCTCCATATGTAATAAATAGCAGTGCGGTTCTAACAATGAGACCCTTGCAGATACTATTCCGTGACAATCTATAAACAGATCGGCATTGCGGGCGACGACACGCTCAAGTACCAGGCTATCAATTCAATCATCGCTTTGGTCGCCCAATTCCTCTGCATCCTGTTCATTGATCGTTTCGGCCGTCGCTGGACTCTCATTGGCGGCAATCTGGGCAACATGGTCACCTTCATCGTCGCGTGTATCCTGCTGGCGCGATTCCCTCCTGAAGCTAACAACACCGGCGCTCACTGGGGCTTCATCATCATGACCTGGCTGTACAACTTTTCCTTCTCGTGCACTTGCGGCCCCCTTTCGTGGATTATCCCTGCCGAAGTATTCGACACACGGACACGTTCGAAGGGTGTCTCCATTGCCACCATGACATCCTTTGCGTTCAACACCATGATCGGTCAAGTGACGCCCATCGCCATGACAAATATTCGTTACCGCTACTACTATCTCTTCATTATCTGCAATTTCACAAACGCGGTGTTTTTCTGGCTGCTCCTACCCGAGACCAAGAAATTGCCTCTCGAGGAGATGAACTACCTGTTCTCCAATGCCCCCTGGCTCGTGCCCTTTTCTCGCAAGGAGGATTATACCCCCCATGACTTGGAGCGCAAGCTCGCGGAAGTGGAAGAGAAACAGGCTGCTTTTGCAACGCATCAAGAGTGAATCTTTCAATAATGACGAGAAGAGTGCAGCTAGTCGGGGAGTGGGGAAGGAGCTGTTTTCACAATCCCATGGCATGTTGCTCGAGCGATGGATGTCTGAGATGAAGTGAGGATGTCTGGAATTTTTTTCTTCAATGAATTGGGAAAATGTCCATGGATCATTGAAGAAGCTTAGCTTTTGACCAATATCTCAGTCATCCTAATGAACAGCATGTATAAGTAATCATTATATGTTCCCTTTAGTGCGTGACTGTAACTAGAAGAAGGTGATGCGGCATTACCACCGGTAATCAAGAGAAGTGTAGTAGATTACTTCCTCAAAGGTGGAACTCCAGCGGGTATCTATTGGTAAATTCCACATGCCAGTGTTCATGACATGGACGGAGGAACTATGCAATCAACCAAATCCAGTTACCGTGTGAATAGAGTTTGAGATGCATATTCATTCAGAGTCAGAACTATATCCGGCTAAAAGGGACAATGTAGATGACTTTGCTGCTGGCGCAGCTGGCAGACTTGCATTCGCTCCTTGCTGATTCGACGTAGACGCGGTCCCTAAGGACTTCGTCGTCTTGGCATCGCCTGCAATCGGTGGTTCTTCAACAGCGGCCATTGTTTTGCTGTCTTTCGAAGCAGACTGCATTTTGGGAGCGACTGCTTTACTTTCGCTGGGCGAAGGCCGTTCAGCGGCGCCTTCGCTCGTGGATTTCCTTTTCTTGCCTGGTATCAGGAGTTCTTTGCTTTTATCCCGTCGTCTCTTGCGTGCAGGAATCTTCCAGTCCTCTCCTTCGTTGGACGGCACAACACCTGCTGATGGATTTTCCAGCAGAGCTTTCTCCGCTTCTTCTCGCTGCCGACGGAATAGCTCAAGCTGTTCCGCGGTCTCTTTCTTCACGGCCGCTTCTTGAGCACGCGTCGACTCCATGATGGAGTCGAGGAACTCTACTTCGTCCTCGTCCAGAGACCGGAACTGGTTCTTCAGTTTAATCTTCTCTTCAAAGGCTTCCTGCTTGGCCACTACGCAGCAGAGCAATCATCCTAACATGTCAGTCCAAATAGAATCTACCCCAGAGAGTACTGCAAGCTGCCGTTGTGAGATTTGGTAACTTACTCTTGTTCTGCTGCAACACATCATACAGACTTTTCCCGCCCTCCTGCTTGCCTAGCTCCGCCTTGCGTCTCCGCTCCTCCTCCAATTCCTGCTGTACACGGAGCCATTCATCATCACGCTCTACTGGCTCTTGGTCAGTTCCGGCAGCCACGAAACCAGACGACATCTGGACTCTTCCCCTTGAGATGGGGTGCTCTCTGTCTGTAGCTGCAGGCTACTGCGGGAGTATGATGAGATGTGATACCGATACGTATTAATCGCTTGTCTCCGGCAATGCGTAAAGATGCTTATTTAAGGAATATTCCAGCTTAGCAAATTTGCGTCGTTCGGCGCTGATGCTGCAGAAGGATCTTGAGCTTGCGTTGTGGTAATGTTGTGATAGACTGGCAGAAATCAGGCGGTGGATGGTTACGGCTGCTGTCACCGCCTTGTGCGAAGGAAACTCGTAATCCAGGCTTTTAGGCGAAATGCATGTGGATGCAGGCCCACTCGCCGGACTTTTGCCAAATGCAACGTTGCGATGCGATGTCCCATGGACCCAGAAAAGCTGGGGCTACTCCAATAATGCATGTGGTTTACGACCGAAATGCTTATCTGACGTTCCTGGTCTCTTTTTCCCTCTTACTAATGATTGAATCGATAGATGCCATGCTTTGCAGTGGATCTCGGAACTTTGTCTTGCGATATAGCTGTTGCTATTCGCTCAATCGAAGAATGTCCGGATAAAGAGGCATACCGTTGGCCCTATGCTGGCCACCCATACTCCATATCTACGATGTTCCCCCACTTTTGAGAGGGGCAACGTCCGCCCATCATAGCTCGAATAGCGTCATAGCCTGCTGGTTGGACCTGCCTTACTATGCGGTTCCTCGCGACTTGGAGCTCAAAGCAGCTTATAAATCCCTCTTCCACCCCTAGGATTCTATGTTCTCTCCCGAAAGCATCGTTCCTTGCTGCAGCTGCATTCCAGTCCACAACATCTGCTAGTATATTCTTCGTTCATTCGTGCAAAATGTCGACTCTCGAGCATACGAAGTACGTGATCATGAGACGGTGATGCAAGAGAATTGCTTCGCTAACAATTTTCAATCTGTAGAAAGACCTACACCCTGAACACGGGTGACAAGATTCCCGCCGTCGGTCTCGGTACCTGGCAATCTAAGCCCAACGAAGTCAGGGAGGCTGTCAAGATTGCTCTGTTGAAGGGCTATCGCCATATTGACACGTAAGTTGAACGTGCATCTGTTATTATGTCTTAGAAGTGCTATGCGGACTGACCAATCTTAGTGCGCTTGCTTACGGTAACGAAGCTGAAGTAGGCCAGGGCATTCGGGACTCGGGTATTCCTCGCGAAGAGATCTGGATCACCACCAAGCTTGATAACCCATGGCATCACCGTGTCCAAGAGGGAATTGACACCTCTCTGAAGAACCTTGGTGTCGACTACGTCGATCTTTACCTTATGCACTGGCCATGCTCGACCGATCCTAACGATAAGTCGAAGCATCTTCCTGATTGGGACTTCATCAAGACATGGTAAGCTTCTGAGATTTTTCATCAAGGGATAGTGGTATACTAACAAGTACCATAGGCAAGAGATGCAGAAACTGCCTGCCACAGGCAAGGTCCGCAACATTGGTGTTTCTAACTTTGGGATCAGAAACCTTGAGAAGCTTCTCAATGATCCAAGCACCAAGATTGTCCCCGCTGTCAACCAGATTGAACTGCACCCGAACAACCCCTCGCCTAAGCTCGTGGCCTACAACACTTCCAAGGGCATCCATTCTACCGGCTACTCTTGCCTTGGCTCAACAAACTCTCCCTTGTACAAGGATCAGACTCTCTTGCAAATTGCGGAAAAGAAGGGTAAGACCCCTCAGCAGGTTCTGCTTCAGTGGGGTCTACAGAAGGGATGGAGTGTAATCCCAAAGTCTGTCAACAAGGAGCGCATTGAAAAGAACTTTGAGCTTGATGGCTGGAATCTCACAGCCGACGAGGTAAATCAATTGGATAATCTCAAGGACCGTTTCAAGGTCTGTGGTGACAGCTGGCTACCTGTGAAGGTCTTCTTTGGTGATGATGAGTAAATGTTTCTTAACTGATGATGTGCATATGTGAAATATCGCTGCGTGCCTTACATATTTAGACATTTAATTGATAGATCGAATTGCTTCATATATCTGCTTAATATTAAGGTACTTGAAACTTGAACGCTCTACCTCACCAACAGTCGGATAATCCTTATCACTAGATGGGACAATCGACTTCAAGCCAACATGTGAGGTCACAATCCAGTCACACTGTGCTAACCGCGCCCTCAGGGAATTTCCGGCGCTTGTATTTAGCGGATACCATTACGTGCCTCGAAATAAACGATGTGAAGTGTCTTAACTCGAAAATAGTTCTTATAGATGTCAGTGGCAATAGGCCTCCAACAATAAGCACGTGGTGTCAGCAGATCAGGTGCCGCATCGCCACCCGCGGTGCGGAGTCGCCCCCAGGCACCTTCATTCATCATCCATTCTCCATTGTCAATTCATCAAGAGAATGATATTTTCATCCTCCATTCTTCTTTAGAAGTATCTTTCTATCATCAGCAGGATGCCACCTTCCAGTGGGCACCTGCTGCTCCCAAAATTCTGGAGAGCAGCAAGGTAAGCTCGCCATTGCTTGGAGTGGTATACTTCAATAATCTGACTGTTCCCAGGTTTGCCTATGAGAAGGCCCTGAAGACCTTCAAGGCCAGGTTTCCTGAGCCAACTCAACAAGTCTCGCTTCGACTTCAACCAGCTTATGCACGTATTCCTACCCGCCAGCCCATCAGCCGAGCTGCCGCTATCCGCCAATCCCGCAGCAACCGCTATTTCTCTACTCGTGCTGCAAGCTCCTTCTTTTCCTCTATCAAAAATGGCTTGCAGGGGGATCGCGCAGCATATCGTTCCTCCCGTGTTGCAGCCAATATCGGTCGTTTGACTAGTCGTGCCCCGTTTGCGTCGACTCTCCGCCCCAACTTGACCGGCGGCGCTCTTGGCCGCACAGCTGGAGGCTATGCCATTGGTGCCGGACGTATTGGCGGTGCGCGTTATTTCTCGCATGGTCCGGCTTCTCCTGCGCAGGTGATCAACAATGTGTCAATGGGTGTGCGCGCCTTCTTCCTCTCCGGCCAGAAAGCCAGATTTGACGGCATCGACCCTATTACCGGACAAAAGAGATACAAGGCTGTGAGCGCGCTTCAAGATCAGGCTGGGCGTAAAATTGCGGCCATCCCTCGCATGGCTCCCGGTTCTTTCATCGACTTTCAGATTTCTCCAACCATTACAGCCTTTGGACTTCAGAAGAAGGCTGCCTCTGCCGGTGTTCACGACGTGGAAACATTGAACTCAGACACCTTGTCTTTCCTATCTGCCGACTTTGCTCGTGCTTTGAAGGATTTGGCTGCCGTGCTTAATGATCTCAAGCGTTTGTCCTCACTGGGTGATCTGCCTATCCTTTTACATGACAGATCTACCATCCGAGTACGATTTCCAGGGTGCGATGCTGAAACGGTTGAGAGACTGTGCGACGAGGTCGGTGTCCAGCGAGGACGGGTTAGCCAGGATGAGGATTTCAACCTCCGAACAGGAGCCGATCTCGCTCTCCTCTTCCCGTTTGCTCCTAGCGTATCGGCTCCTTCGGATGTGGCTGAGTTCTTTTTCCGACAAGAAGCATCGATGGGACAATCTCCTGATGAAGTCGATTGGCAGGCAATGATGACCTCCGAGGATGGGACAGGCTACTCGCCTGAGAATCTTCGAAGGTTGAGCAATGGGCTTAGTTTCGAAGATTCTCCAGTCTTTGCCGACAAGAATCCTTGGGTATCATCCTCTTCAGGATATTCCAGCATCAACGTGAGCGAACTCGGCGATCGTGCCTTCTTTCCTGAGGTTTCTAGCGCCGGTTTCCCTGAAACCGCATCGGAGTACGAAGGAGTCGAAGGCATCCACAGGTTCCTGGTCGAATGTGATCGTGCCGAGCACTTTCGTTAAGTGATTCGATTTTCTTTTGTTGTTGTTCTATCGTCCTACAGACTTTGACAGTCTTTTCTTTAGCTCATAGTTACATATTCAGATCTAATTGAGAAATCAATATCCCAGCAAGTACTCCCGTAGTTTGCAGAATCTGGGCGTCTTATATATTTTAACCTTGGACGCGGCGCAACGCCATATAGATGTTCTTAGAGCCCAATTACGCCAGCCAATCTAAGATACAGCGAATGCCCTACTATATATCAAAGGTCGGGGAACGAGTCAGAACGCCTTGCTCAGTATGTTGTACAAGCTGGATTGCTGGACTGGCCTGCGAACATTGGCCCAGCCGTCCGTTGTATGCATCCGTGTAAAGAACGCAGTTCCCCTGCTTCTGTGCGTGGCCTCGCGACCAACGTGGCCGGGCAACTACAATGCCTTCGTCGCCACAACATGCCCCTCTTTCACCCATGAAACGCTGTCTCCGACGAGAAGAGCTATATCAACAACTTGCCCCGCAGCTGGCCACCGTTGGATTCGATGCTCATTTCATCGTCGACACAGGTAAGTCCTACGATGCTACCTCTGTGGCACATCGCCTGACAAAGGTTCCTTGACAGGCCGCAACGGAAAGCAGCCGACTGGACAGCTTGCATGGGGTGACTGGTGCAATGTGATCGACACTGGCTTCGGAATCCGGCCTACCACTGACAAGGGAGACAAGCTTGTGGATGCTTCATCTGGTTAAGCCCGGGGGTGAGAGTGATGGCACTTCGGACACCTCTCCTAAACGCTACGATGCGAAATGTGGACTTCACGACGCTCTCAAGCCAGCCCCTGAAGCCGGTACCTGGTTTCAGGTATGTTCCGAGGCAACTCATCCAAATCCGTGGGTAAAACACAGGCCCATTTCGAACGGCTTCTCAGGAACGCCAACCCCTCGTTCTAGACGGGGATAGAGGATCACTGGATAGTTGGTTTGGACGCTCTCCTCTTTTTGCTGCTTGGCATAATCTTCTCAGCAGAAACTTTCTGTATATTGCACTTCCAGTTTGATGATCATAGCCGCAGAGCATCAGGTGGAGCAAGACATGCGACTTCTCTCCTCAGGTTCTCCATGGCGTAATGCAAAGAACGCAACACATTAGTTCAAAGACCACACAGTCCATAAGAGGTACTCCATACCCATAGGCCCTAGAAAGAGAATGATGAAGGCGGTGACGACAGTCAGGCAAAAAGTTCACCGCTAACCCCGCGCTAACCAGAAGAGTGTGACCCACTGATAACAGTTGAACAGAATGGAGACGAGACACACACTGCGACTACTATCTGACATTATCTCATATTCTCCGTTCCTAACATTTTGATTGCTGTCCACCGTTCGAGAACTGGATTTTCTATGCTCTGAGGAGAATCTTTCCTAGCTGTACAGTTCTGAGAGCTCTGTTGGTCTGGGGCAGCCAAATCCAGCCTTCTCTCAGTAACTGCTACAGGCAGAGCAAACCAACACAACTTCTTCCCCTCATTTCGTCATCGACATAAACAGAAAACATGATGGAGGACTTTAACAGTGAGACTGATAGTGATTACACTAGCTACTGGAGAGATTGGGTGAGTTTGAATCTGTTTCTTTTAACACAAATACTGTTGGAGGGGCGATGCGGCTTGGATATTCATCTGAGGAGATGGGTCGTGGCTGCCCTCACGATGCAATTGCGGCTGGTGAAAGCATTCAAGCTCTCCGAGAGAGCTTGCTGGAGCTCAATTTCACCTCATGCACACCAGCATCATCTTACCACGCACCCAACACCCCTCTACATCCTTAGCCCTCCCTTTCACGATGACCGAGTCTTCGACTAGTGAGGATCCTTTCGCTCAGGCTCGGAGGATTCATCGCAGTCCATCCAATGAAAGAATCTACAATCTCTATTTCTGGGGACGCAATAATCCTCCAGCTCCGATGCCTTGCTCACAGTTTACCACGCAGTTTATCTCCTCCCGCGGAAACGAGTATTTCTGCGAGATAGACGAGGAATACTTGACCGATCGCTTCAATCTTACCGGCCTCAACACTGAAGTTCCTTACTATCAGTATGCGCTGGACCTTGTGACCGATGTCTTCGACCTCGATGCGGACGATGATCTACGCGAGCAAATCGAAAAGTCCGCCCGTCATCTCTATGGCCTCGTTCACGCAAGATACATTGTCACTACTCGTGGTCTCGGCAAGATGGTACGTTTTATTGTCCCAAGGCACACGTAATTATGCGCTCAATAGCTGACCTGACCTCTTCTTCGCTTAGGCTGAAAAGTACAAGAATGGCGACTTCGGCAAATGCCCCCGCGTTTTGTGCGAAGGACAGCACCTCCTCCCAATGGGCTTGCACGATATTGCCAACCAGAGCACTGTCAGACTCTACTGCCCCAAGTGCGAGGACATCTACAATCCCAAGTCTTCTCGTCACTCCTCTATCGACGGTGCCTACTTCGGTTCTTCTTTCCACAGCATCTTCTTTCAGGTGTTCCCCAATCTGGTTCCCCCCAAGAGCACTCGCCGCTATGAGCCTCGCATCTACGGTTTCCGCGTGCATGCCAGTGCTGCTCTGGCTCGCTGGCAGGATCGCTATCGTGAGCAGATGAGAAGCCGTCTTACCGAAGCCGGTGTGGAGGTGAAATACGCCGAAGACAGCGAGGTGGAGGATGACGATGAGGAAGACTCTGAGGTTGAAGACCAGGCCTCTGAAGTCAAGGAGGAGAAGCTTTTGGGTGACGCTGCCTCGGGTCGTATGGACCTGGGCAACTGATCGTCCAAGAGAGCTCTGCACATCTCGCGTCTCGCTTGCGCCAAGTGCGAACGGTCCTTCGTCTTTCTGATACTTTCTCACCAGCTGGTTTTAACAGAATACCAGGCGTATTACGGAGTTTTCATTTTCATTTGCATGTAATTGACAATCATGATGATGAACACTGGGTGGGCGTTGGCGAGTTTTGAAGACGGCTTTGCCCTTTTCCTTTCTAATGTGTATGTGTACTCTTTCACATCCTGCCTTGTTCTAGGACATCCCTCCAGATGTTAATTGAGATGAAGCAAGGATTTTGTAATTCATGGAATGACTTGTGATAGTCAGCAGACGCTTTCCTTGACCATCTTCTCTATCTTATTGAATCGTAGCGTAGGACAAGTCAGCAGAGCCTCAGAGTAGAACATAATAATATAGCACTATTGAGGCAACGCTATTCTTTCTGTAGCTCCGCTAACGTATGAGCAATGGCCCTTGCCAGCTCGTCTCCTTTAACCCAGGCGTCATCATGGGCTCCTCTGAGAGAGAGCATTTCAACTCGTCTCTGGCCACTACCGTGCGGTGTGCTGTCCTTCCAGCGACTTAGTGCATCTTGCATTGCCTGCTGCTGGGCAGCATCCACAAGCCCGTCTTCGGGCGAGTGCGCCAGCACAGCCAGTCGACCAGATGTCCATCCTCCCTCAACTCCATCGGTGCCTTTCACACAGGCAGGCGAGGCCGCATCCCAGACCGCTTCGTCAGCACCAAAAGCCCCTTCGATAAAGTCCTGATACGCAGAAATATGCCGATAGGTATCACGCAGAAGTCGTAAATCATAAATACCCGCCATCCCCAGTATCGCCGCTGGAGGCGGGACAACAGCAGCAGCGCTGTCCCGGAAAGCCCCCATCACTGATTGGAATGCCAAAGTCGCACCAGCGCTGTGTCCGACGAGGATATACTTGGTTCCGAACCCATATCTGCGCTGCAGAAGAGCCAGAGCTGCTTGCACGTCGCGAATGTGGTCTGGATGTTTGGCGTTGCGGTATTCAGTGGGATCAGTGTGGTCGGGACTCTGTGGGTAACCCGGATGGGCGCTCAATCGGTACTCGATCGATGCGAAGGCCGCGATGTGCGGAAGGGTCGTGGAGGTGTATGTTGGGGATGTGGTGAGGATGGATTCGGCTCCGGCGAGGTACGAGATGGCTGTTTGAGTTGGGTCTCTCCAGGCTCCGCCGTGTATCAGACTTGCTCATCGTACTGTCAATCAAGATGTCCTTGAGATCTCGGGGTTCTGGGTTTTATACATCACCCAATAGCCTGCATTGAGGTTGTCTGATACGGTGGAGATTGCCACTGTTTGGAGCTTGTGATCTCCATACTGAAGTGTTTCTGTAGGCATTTCCACGTTATATTAGAGCCTAGAGCTAGGTCTGATGCACCGTTCTGCACAGTATAGGTAATTCCAATGTCAAGAAAGACTGGAAAGGGCTTATCGATCAAGAGGGGCCGAGGTGGCATAGCTACTGCCGACTACTAGTGATCATGGTCTCATGGTGCAGCGGCTCATTACTTCCAAATTAGGCCATCATGATTGTGTACACTGAAGGTTAATGAGCTCTGTATCATTAATGATGCGACAAGAGTAAGCAGTCATCAATCTACCCATAATATCATAGCTAGTAGATAATTAGACGTCCAGAGGAGGAGTTGTCTCGATTCCAAGCGGTCTTGGCACGCTAATCCTATTCTGGCCTTAGGCGGTGGGAAATTGTTCAATTCATCCACACAAACCAACGCCGTCTATCAACCATCGTCGCTGTCAAAAGCATTTCCCGGCCTGCTGTATCCAACATGGCGGAGTAAGTGATGATATCGCGGAAATAGTATCGAGAGCCTTTGACTAATCGTTTAACAGGAACGAAACCCCCCTCACGGCCGTCAAGGTCGAGGCCTTGGTATGATCATCTTCCCCAGAAAAAACCCACCCCCACTTATCCAAGCTGGTCAATGAAGAATTTATACTCATGCGGCGCGTCTACAGGTGGTCATGAAGATTATGAAGCACTGCTCTCAAACTTTCCCGACGACAGCGACCGGATCGATCGTTGGCATGGATGTCGGTGGAACCTTGGAAATCACAAACAGCTTCCCGTTCCCCGTTGTCGAGGTGCCTGCCGAGTCGCACTTTGACAATACTGCTGCCAACCCTGCGGCCGCCGCTCCTCGCGCCAAAGCAAATACCGTCTACCAGGCGGAGATGATCCGTATGCTTCGAGAGGTCAATGTGGACGCCAACAACGTCGGTTGGTACACGAGCGCCAACATGGGCAACTTTGTCAACATGAACGTGATCGAGAACCAGTTCTTCTACCAGAAGGAAATGAACGAGAGGACAGTAGCCCTCGTGCACGACGTCAGCCGTAGCTCTCAGGGAAGCCTGAGCCTCAGAGCGTTCCGCCTGTCTCCCAAATTCATGGCGGCTTTCAAGGAAAACAAGTTTACATCAGAGGAGTATGTCTACAATCTCCATCTTCAACGCGATGCGTTTGAAGGGACAGTGAGAATATAGTGATGCTAACGAATGATAGATTGCAAAAGTCCGGCCTGAGATACCAGGATATCTTTGTTGAACTTCCCGTTGAGATTCACAACTCTCACTTGATCACCTCCTTCATCCACCAGCTTCAGACTCCCAACATTCCGGCTCCTACGGATCTTCCCCCATCGCTGGCCGCTTTGGAATCCGGCCCCTTCGTCAAGTCGACTATTCTCGCCCCCAACTACGACAACCTCACCCTTAGCATCGACCCCTTCCTGGAGAAGAACTGCGACCTGCTCCTGGACAGCATCGAGACTCACCACACCGAGACCAACAACTTTCAGTACTACCAGCGCTCGCTCGCGCGCGAGCAGCAGAGAATCAGCGCTTGGCAGACGAAGCGCAAGCAGGAGAACGCGACTCGCGCGGCGCTCAAGCAGCCTCTTCTGCCCGAGGACGAGTGGCAGCGCCTGTTCAAGCTGCCCCAAGAGCCTAGCCGTCTCGAGAGCATGCTGAACAGCCGGCAGGTGGATCAATACGCGCGCCAGGTTGACAGCTTTGTTTCGGCCACGACTGGAAAGATGTTTGCCGTGAAGGGGAACCTGCTGCCCGGTGAGACCGCCAAATAGGCGTGTGCCGGGCTCGTGATGATTTATATCGATCTATGGGGATTTGGGACTTGCATGACCTTATGGCGTAGGCAGGGAAAATTCTTATATCCACTGTTAATAGTCTCCTGTTTGCTTATTCCATTTGGCAAATAGAGTTACGGGTATGACCTGACACATTCTACTGTTCTGGACTTCTCTAAACATTTTCTGGCCTTTTCTAAACGCTGTCTGTTTGAGATCGAGATTCAGTTGAATGGATCAAGCACATGCACATACCCTAACCTGGATAGGGCACTGTTTTGCACGTGAGCAATCATGACCTCATAATGCATCGTTGCAATCGATAACCCGATTAGATAAGGTAGATATCTAGACAATGCGACAGCTACAATGAGCTCACTCAGCCATGCATTTCTGGTCCTCGATATCTCCAATTTTCTTTTATTTCGCATTCATAGAATCATAATAGAGCCCTAGAGCCTAGAGCCCTTCGCCGCAGCATTCTCTATGTACAACAGTAATCTCGACATCTGGATTGTGAGTCTCTCCATACTGGCTTGTCTACGTCATAAGATATTCGTTTCAATTTGACACCGGCTATCTTGCACATTCGCACGCTAAGTTACTTTTCGCAGGCCGGGGCATTTGCTGCAGTGACCGTGGACTTCATCGTATACCCCTTCGACACCCTCAAAACCCGAATCCAATCGCCCGATTACCACAAGCTCTACAAGGATGCAGCGACAGGAGCAGTGCGCCGAAACGCCCTCTACGGAGGCTTATACCAGGGAGTTTGGAGCGTGGTGCTCTCCACAATACCGGGTTGTACGTTTCCCTCGTTCGTCTGATTTGAATGATGAATGAAATCCAACAATGAAACAGCAGGAGCCTTCTTCACCACCTACGAAGCAGTCAAGTACACCCTGACGAACGCCTCAACGCACCACCACAACCCAGAACACGACCCTCTCCCCTTCACGCACTCCCTCCCGCAACCCATCATCCACGCCATCGCATCCTCCACCGCGGAAATGGTCGCCTGCCTCATGATGACGCCCGCCGAAGTCCTAAAGCAGAATGCGCAGGTCGCCACCGTGAAGTCCGGCAAGGGCGAAGGCGAGCAAGCAGGGAAGAGCGCCATGGCGCAGGTTATCGGGCGGTTCAAGCATCGGCCGTGGAAGCTGTGGAGCGGGTACACAGCGCTGGTGGGGCGCAATCTGCCGTTTACGGGGCTGAATTTCCCCATGTTTGAGTTTTTCAGGTCGCATCTCGTGGAGTGGAGGAAGAGGAGGAAGGAGGATGATGGGATAAAGACGAGGGAGTGGAATCCGCTGGTGGAGAGGGCGGCGCTGACGGGGATGTCGGCCTCCATGTCCGGGATGATTGCCTCGGTCATTACATCCCCGATTGATGTGATCAAGACGAGACTGATGCTTGCGGCCAGTGGGAATAAAAATGATGATGGGAATGGAGGCACGAAGAAGGTGGCTGGCTGGGGGACGCTCAGAATGGGTAAAGAGATCTATCGCAATGAAGGGATCAGAGGTCTCTTTAAGGGCAGTGCAATTCGCGCTGTGTGGACGGCTATCTCGCTCAGTATGTATCTGAGCATCTATGAGGCGGGAAGGTTCTACTTGGAGAATAGACGGCGGGAGAAAGACGGATTGAACACACGGGTTGAATTAGATGGATCGAAAGAAGAGGCTGCCATCTAGTCAGCATGTGGCACTGCAAAGGTTTTGTTTCAGTCGATTTGCTTAATTGTTTAGCATCTTTGTAACACTAGATTATCACTAGAGCATCCTGAGGTGGTTCATAGAGTAGAGGACCCGTCCTGCATCGTAGGATCGATTCATCTAACATATTGGCAGTGAGGGAGCAGAGTAAATAATGAATTGCATCGCTAGTTATACACACCGACTATTCCAAGTCTGTGATATATTGAATTCCATAACAGTAAGATTGTATCATGCCTTTCGAGGTATATCGTCATCAATGATCATTCTATCGTCCATATTCATTCCGTCATTTCAATCGTTAAGCTGAAACTTTTCAGTCTTTTCTGTCGATAATGTAGAACCTCAGCAAAAATCATAGATTGGTGAGTTTCTTGAACCAGCTGGACCTCTTTGGCCCAGAGCTAGGTGGCGGCACAGAAGGATATCGGGCGTCGTACGGCCTCATTCCACGGTCCCGTTCATAATCCCCACTGCCAGAGCTGCTTTTCGCACGGTCAGATCGTCGAGCTTCACGCTTCCGCGCGCGCAACTCTTCGATCTCTTCATCGTCGAGGCCCGGGTATCGTGCCCGTCGGCGAGCCCGGCGGCGCAAAGCACGTCGCGCCTCTTCGTCCGACGAGATGGAGTGTGCGTTTTGGTCACCCGGAGGAAGTGGCACATCGAGAACCGTTGGCACGATTGGAGGGGGCTCGGGAGGTTCAACCGCCTGCGAATCGACCCAGGATGTGGTTTTATCCCTCCGAGCCCCAGACATCATAGGTGTAGGTCTGACCGGGTCCGGGGCTCTCGACCCTCGCCGTCTCGATTTCTCGCCTTCGTCGACGGATCGGTGAGTCCGCCGAGGTTTTTGTTCCACATCATGACGGTGATCAAGATAGTAATCTTCCGGTGCTCTCTCAGAAGCACGTGGAGGGCGCCGCCTTGATTCTGAATTGTATGCTGGGTTTTCGAGCATCTCTGCCTCCCGCTGTCTTCTCCGTTCCCGTCTTTCTACAGCTTTAGCTTCAGCGCGAGCTTCTGCCTCCCTGGCCTCTTGTTCCTCCTTGGCACGCTGTGCTTCGCGAGCCGCTCGTTTGGCTCGCCTTTCCTCCTGACGTCTTGCTTCTCTCTCTTCGTCTTCTCGGATTTGCCTCTCGTACATCTCTCGCTCGCGAGCTTGTTCTCGCTCTCTCCGCTTGGCGCGTCTTTCTTCGGCTTCCTTAGCCTCATCCTCCCGAAAGTGATCAGAGGGCGCATGGCGTGATGTGCGGTGGGAGCGCCGTGCCGCTCTCCTCGCCTCAGCTTCTTCCGCTTCGACGTCTGGTATGCCTCCGACTTGCCCGCCGTCGGTAACGAAGCCTTCGGCGTCGATATCAGGTTTCATGGAGCGGCGCCTCCTTTCATCTCGTCTCGAGCGTCGAGCCTCGTCCCGCTCTGGTTCCGTCATGTACCTTACATCTTCATCACGGTAGGAGCGAGATTTCCGACGATCTGGCATTTCAGGGCGTGTGTTCCTTCGCAGCGAGCCGAGGAGACCCATGAAACCACCAGTGTCTTGTTTCTTCGGCAATGTATTAGAGCGCTTTACGCGTCGTTCCCTCGCTGCTTCTACAACTGCCAAATCGTCCGGACCCGACATTACTTCTGGCCCTTGGTGGGTTTGATCTGGCTCGACCATGACCGCATCATCCTGAAATTCATGGGCTCTGGACCGCGACTGGTGTGACGAGGATATTAGGATCTTGAACGGTGCAACAGTAAATACATGGTTCAGGGCGATAACTCACCTTTGTACTGGATCTTTTCCTGGAACCCCGGGATTCTCTCGAGTCTTCCTTCGGTGAATGGCCGTCCACCTCATCCCGATCGACCACGACGATATCGTCATCAATGGCGTATGGATCACGTACGCCTGAAGGTCATGTTAGACATCTCCTAAATGCTTGCGGGGCTGTTAACTTACTGGATCTTCTCCGCGTCCCACGCGGTCTTTCCTTGTGCCTCGATACACCAACTCCCATGATCCTCGCTGCTTTGTCCGACACTTTAAATCCCTCGTCCGGTGAAGGTGTTGGCATTGCGGCCTCATTCATGTCGATGGACGGTCGCCTAGATGCCTGCTTCGATGCGGACGCCCCATGTCTACGTGACGACTTCGTCCTGGTCGGCGCAGGTGGAGCGCCGAGGATGAAGTTGGAGAAGGTTGTCGCCCGGTCCTCTTTGATCCCTCGTCGTTTGTCTCTGTCAGAACCAGACGACTTTTCCGCTTCATGAGGCACCTCTTGTGGCCTTGAATGTCTGGTGGACTTTGACCGTACGATTCCGCCGGGTGAAGGCTCCCTTCGGCTAGACCTGACCTCTCTATGGGCTGGCTTCCTAGAAGAGGGAGTAGCGCCCCAGAAGGCCCACGAAGTAACACCTGGAGTTCGCTCAACTCGAGCGCGCTCTTTCTTGGCTGATCTTCCTGGTGCCGCGGGCTCAGGTGAAGGAGTAGGCGGACTACCAGCATCTGCACCAGGCGCTTCAGCAGGTACATCTTCAGCTGGTGGCACCTTCATGGTCGATATCGGCTTTTTGGACTTGGAGCTTTTCTTCATCTTCTTGATGGCCTTTAACTCCTGGGTAGGTCGCTCTGCAGGCTCATCGGCAGGCTCAGGCTCAGGCGCGGGCTCGGGCTCTGGCTGAGGTTCCGGTTGCTGCTCAGGCTCAAGGACAGGTTCAGGTTCCGGTGGCGCGGGTTCTATTTCGACTGCCTTGGCCTTCTTTTTCTTCTTTTTCTCAGTCTTCGAGAGCTGTACTGGTGCAGGTGCGGGCTCAGGCTCAGGTGCTGGTTCTGGTTCTGGTTCTGGCTCAGGCTGAACAGGTTCCGGCTCTGGCTCAGGCTCAGGCGCAGGCGCAGGTGCAGGTTCGGGTTCAGGCTCAGGTTCCGCGAGCTTACCCTTCTTCTTTTTCTTCTTCTCGGCCTTTTTGGACAAAGGAACCGGGACCGGAGCCGGCTCTGGCTCTGGCTCGCGTGGTGGCTCCGGCTCGGCTTCGGGAGCAGGCGGTGTAGGTTCCCGGAAGTCGTCCTCAAAAGCGTCTGGGAAGCTTCCCGGCACTGACTCCCGAGAAATCTTGGGCTCTTCGACAGGGTCAGGCGGGATCTCTATGGGAGGTTCTTCCTGAGGAGGTTCCGGTGGTGATGCGGTCTCTTTAGCTTTAGCTTTCGCTTTCTCTTTCTCTTTCAACCTCTCTTTTTTGGCTTGCTCGAGGGCTTTGATGCGCTCCGCAACCGAGAGTTTGGCGGATGACTTAGTCTTAGATGTAGACTTTGGTGGCGGCGCGGCTGACGCGGCTGGCTCGTCAGTGATATGCGGATCAGGCGCTTCAGGCATTGGCGCATGCCCAATGTCCCCAAGCAGATCGGCAGGAGGCTCCGGGGCAGGTACAGGTGGAGATTCTGGTTCTGGTTCGGGATCAGGTTCCTTTGCTGGTTCAATGAGCTTTGGCTTCTCCTTAGCCTTTGGTCTGGAGCCCATTGTGGCTGCACCGAGCGTCGCCCAGAATCCCTTAGCTGCCTTAGAGGGAGTTTCCTCTCCTTTTTTGGTTCCTTTGGAGGGCTTGTTGCCATTATCCAATAAGAGATCCTCCGCCATCTCTTCCGGAACCGGGGGTTCGGGATCCAGCCCTAGTGAGGGAGGTGTCGGCGCGGGGGGCGGCGGGTCATCGGCAATCTTGTTCTTCTTGGACTTTTTCTTGTCCTTTGAGGAAGTCCAGATACCCCAGCTATCCTCGACGGGTTCTTCCTTTACTGGTTCGGGAACCGGCTCCGGCTCTGGTTGTGGTTCAATGACCGGCCCCGGCTCAGCAGCTGGCTCAGGCTCAGGTTCCGCGGGAGGTTCAGGAGCCGCTTCAAGCGCAGGTTCTGCTGCCGAAATGTCGATGTCCTTTCCAGGGATTGGAAGGCCTTTCTTCTTCAATGCCTTCTCGCGTCTTTTTCGGTCCTTCGACGACAAATTGATCCAATTGTCATAAAGAGGGTCATCGGGCAGTCCAGAGGCTTTCTTTTCAGGTTCCGGCTCCGGCTCAGGCCCCGGTTCGGCCACAGGCTCGGGCTCGGGCTCGGGTTCAGGTTCAGGTACAGGCTCAGGCTCAGGAATAGGTTCAGGCGCGGGCTCAGGCTCAGGCTCAACCAGCTTTCCCTTCTTCTTCTTCTTGTCTTTCTTGGGAACGTCCCAGCCTCCCCAGGCATTATCAGGCTCCTTTTGCTCTGGTTCAGGTTCCGGCTGCGGTGCAGGGGGCGGTTCTTCAACAACAGGTGCAGGCTCTTCAACAATCGCTCCCTTTTTGGTCTTTTTGTCCTTCTTGCCGACTGATCCCCAAGCGATCCCCCAATCGTCTTCTGCGGGGGCAGGCTCAATTGCGGGAAGTTCGGGGGCGGGGGATTTCTGAGGAGCTGTCTCCAGTACGCCTTTCTTTTTGTCCTTCTTCTTGGTCGAAACACCCCAACCCCAGTCATTGTCATCGGCCATCTCGGGCGCTTTTTCTGGCTCTTTCTTCTCATCAACTGTGCCCCGAACGTTGTCTGTTTTCGGTTCCTCAATGACAGGCTCGGGCGCCTGCGGCTTCTCGGGAACTTTGGCAAGCCCTTTCTTCGCCTTTCTCTGTTCCTTCTTGGAAAGACCGGCCAACCAACTATCATCTACCGCAGGCGCTGGCGCAGGAGCTGGAAACGGTTCAGGCTCAGGATCAGGTTCCTGCTTTTTCTTCTTCTTATCCTTGGCGCTGACTGGCGCGAAATCAGCCCAAATATCCTCTTCAGGCTTCTTCTCTTCTGCAGGAGGGTTATCCTGCCCGGCACCCGTTGAGTTTCCAAAGTCCCCGAAATCGAAACCACCAGAAGTCTTTGAGGAGCCTTTCTTGCTGCCAATGGCACCCCAAGGGTTTGTATCTTTCCCACTATCGGCATTGCTGTTGCCATTCATATTAAGAGAGTCCAGACCCCATTTACTTCCGGAACTTCCGGTGTTCCAATCCTTGCCCCATCCTCCAAAACTGAAGCCACCACCACCATTGCGGCCTGCGGGAGGGTCAAGATTCAGATCCAACTGAGGGACGCCACCATCATTCAAACTGACATCCTGAAAGGCGTTTGAGGTTGCCTCAACGGCGGGCGGGTCGGCATCCTGCGCAAGGATTAGAAGATGCTACCTCAAGGGCTGTCGGAAAGTGCCATACCTTTCCCTTCTTCTTCTTTTTCTTCCCAACTGTGGCGAACCCCGCCCAAGAATCGTCACCACCTCCGTCAGCATCATCAGCCCAACTGAGACTGTTAGTCTGAGCAGCCGCTGCCTCGGCTGCTTTTCGTTCTTCTTCCTCTTTCGCCTTCCGTTCCTCCTCCTCCTTCGCTAGCCGCTCCTCCTCTTCCTTCCTTTTCCGTTCTTCTTCCTCCTGCTTTTTCTTCTTCTTATCCTTTTTGCTGGTGCTGGTGTTCCAAGCATCCCCCCAGTCATCGCCTCCGTCACCGCCATCACCATTTCCGTCACCCCCGTTGTTCCCATCGCCAGGATCACCGCCGTCATTCCCTCCATCACCATTGTTCTGTCCTGCATCTCCACCTTCATTTGGCTGCTCTCCATTGTTATCCTCTGGTGGAGGTGTACTTTCTTCCGGCGGCGGTGCCCCTCCGCCTCCGCCTCCCCCTCCACCGGCTCCACCTTTGTTCTTCTTCTTCTTTCCTCCTTTGTATTCTCGGATACCGGTCGGATCGTCGAAGTCAATAGGCCGAGAAGAACAGTTGCCCTCGTCATCTCTGGAGGTTCTATCTGGCGCAAATTCCTGGATCAGGTCTTTCTGCCGGGCTAAAGGGGCGAGTGTGTCATAACCAGGAGGTAGGTCATCCATCGCATCCTGGTACGACGGAGGGGGTTGATCGTAGTCTGGTGGATCCCATGTCTCAAGGGCGGACTCCAAAGCTAGACTCCTTTTCGAGAGAAAGTTTAGAGGTCTCGTCGAATCCTTTCAGAAAAAGTCCCCGTTAGTACTATCATTCGATACGAGATGATACCGAATGGGCTTCAAGGTAAGGGCTGGAAGCAACGAGGAGAAAATCCCCTACCTTGTCGAGAATGCACTTGACGTCAGATATCGATAGGCGCCGCTCATACTCATTCTCAGAGCCTAACTGGCGAGCACCTACTTGGAGCGTTGTAATCCTGCCTTTGGCATCAGCATTTGCAAACCAGTTCTGTTGCCAACGCCTATTGTTGATAAAGTCATGGCTGAGAATGTCGTGGTGAGTGATTGATGGGAATAAACAGCCTCCGACGTCTGCTGCAAGGCCAGCATTAGGAACCATACGGACTGCTTCCATGCTGCAAGGCGACCGATTGCCGAACGGTAGCCCGTCACTTAGTAGTTATAGTAAACTCATGAGTACCGAGCATATACCGGCCTCAGTCGAGGCAACTCAGATTTGTTCTCAACGACTGACGAGCACAGAATTCAAATATATTGTCAATCGACACAGTATGAGTGAAAAGGACCGTAGAAGTGAGATGGTAAAAAAGAGAAAGCCTCCCTGTACAAAACACAAAAAAATGCTACCCGCTCAAGGTTGCACTGTGTGGAACGCAAAACCGCGAAGCAGTTTAGGATTATGATTTGCGACAGGCGGCGAAGAATGCGATCGAGTCGCACTTTCAATGGCGGGAATGCGAGGCGCGAGAGGAGCTGAATGAGAACAGCAAGAAAGATTTCACTAGGGAGTAGCAGTCGCAGTCACAAGGATATGACAAAGGCCCATGAGTGTCGTGATTCGCGACCATCAAGCGGTGGGAAGGAACGTAGGAGAGCAGAGCTATTGGAAGATCGTCTCGAGAAGGTCACGTCAGGATTGGACGAACTGGTATGGGATGGACTGGGCTAGGAATGCGAACTAATGTACGAAGTACGCAGGTCAGTTAGAAAGCCTGCGATACGTTGAGCACGCAGCAGATGTATATTCAGTTTCAGAGGCGGATTCTGCGTTGCGTGAAACATCAAAATCTGCGTATGTATGTTCTCCTCTTTCGATTATCCTGACTTTTGTTTGCTTTTTCTCCTTTTTTCGCTTCCAGTCCTGTTTGTCTCAACCAATGCACGTTGATCAGCGAGTCCCCTCCAAGGACGAGAGGATCTGCTGAGAACCGGGGTATAAAATCTGCAAAGCGGTGGCTGGGGAATGGAGGACCAACGAGAGCGAGCGCTGGTCTACCTCGGAGGACTGGAGGAATTTGCATCCAGTTAGCAGGTACTTTGTACACTCGACAATCGAATGAGAGATGGGAGAAAGCACAGGATTCTAACAGGTTTAGGTCTTCTGAGCAGGAAAGATGAAGAGTCACGCAGGCACGAGCCACTCACACAGCTGGTGGAATGTCGGCGGTGGAGGGAGATCCTATCGATAACGAATGCCCCCCTCCTTGTCTAAATCGTATGGAGACAGGTACAGAGTGAGTACCTAGACAAGAAGTATATGGAGACGACCTGATTCTATATATTCTCTTCACTTGGAGTATCTTAATAATAATATGTGCTGATCAACAAATACACTGCATACATGAGCCCTGGCATGTTTGCGTTGTTCTTTTTCCTACTGCGGAGTACTTACACGCTTACAACAGTACCCTGGAACTTGGTGGAGAATTTCCACAGAACCATACAACTTCACCACCTCGACACATGGAACACCTACTTTACTTAAACATCAGACAATGATATTATACCGTGGTTCAAAGAACCGCAAAGGAACTGTCCATGAGATGCTTCAATGATTCGCATTCTACAGATCCAAAACTTCCATTCCACGAAAGCCCCTCCGGAAGGTGCAACAAGTTCTTAATGCATGCAAGAGAAATCTCGGGCAGCAGAGGGATTAGAAAAAACAACATCCGACCACTTCCATTCGTCCTCAGCCAAACACCCTCGGATAACTATAAAAGGCTGGCGGGTTCTGAACTTCTGTTGCTGTCCATTTTCTTCACCGCATCGAAGGCGAAGACTTTGCCTCCACCTATGAGAGCGCGTGTTGGCGTTCAAGACCCATCGTCGTGCTGACTACGAGTCTGTCCTCTGCACCTCGAGACTAGTGACAAGTTCATACGATGTCCGAGTACGGAGTAAATATCAGCCTAACGCATCACCACCTCTCTCCTTGAGCATCGACTCATGTTATTGACGGTGACAGGTCGTGCATCGCTCAGGCAGTCTCCCCATAGACCATGCACGGCACGGCCGTTCCCGTTGTCCCCGCTGCGTACCTATGCATGCCGGGTTGGGAACTTGGATGAAGACGCAGTTAGATGTGGCTTAACCTTTACGGCGAACAGACAGGATGATCGTTATACCCCTGTTGTTGCTTTGTCGGTGAAGCCAAGTTTGGCCTTCACCTTTAAGTCCATCCTTCTGCTGCAAATTTAACATCCGTCATTCTGGTTTGCTAAACTGGGACTAATACGATGGCTAATCATTTCCTTCTGGTTGTAGAGAAGGTCGAAAGGCATACATAAAGCTCTTCACATTCTGGTTCAGTCTCTAGCTCATCCTCACTCAGTGACACATCCACACTCCATTAACATCATTCCGGTTCAAGAAAAATCGCCTTCGCATCGCCGAGGAACACCCACAAGTTATAACAATATCCAGACCCACAAGGCATGCCCTAGAATGGAGGGAACAAACCTAATCCCTGGTTCCAGCCGCCCTTGAAGACGGCTTTCGCCATAATATCTGCCTCCCGATTAATCTCTCGAGGTACATGCCAGAACTTGACCGTTATGTTTTGCTTCTCCAATTTCTCAACGAGAAGCTCAATTGCCCTGAAATGTTCCCTATTCACCACATCCAATCCCCTGCAGTTCTTCCCGCCATTGCTCCTCCATTTGGGGAGCCATTCGGTGACGCCACGGACTAGATACTCCGAGTCGGTCTTGATGACGATCGCGTTAAGAGCACCGCCTTCGTGCTCAATGAGAGATTTGACTTGATCTGCGTCCAGCAATGCTCTCATGCAAGCCCATAACTCGGCTACCTGGTTCGTGTGGTGTTCTTCTCCCTGAACAGGCGCAGCCCTGTTCATCAAGTTGTCAATGCCCCAGAACACTCCATAAGCTGCGCGAGCTCCGTCTTGGCCGTTGTTCGAGCATGCTCCATCAACTGCTACCACGATGTAGTCGTTGTGACTCGCATGGACGTTGCAATGTCGACACTTGCGCTTGGATCCCGGACAGGCAAGGTAAACCCACGGGCCTCGGGCCACCTCGATGTCCGCCAGTTTGAAACGGCTCGGGTAGATTTCCTCAGGTCGAAAACGGAGGCGAGCGTATCGGTCAGGTAGGCCATTCGCAGATGACACAGATACTGGTCCCGAAGAAACAGAGGAACGGTCATCGTGACTGAACAGACTACCATGACTGAGGGAAGAGTGCACACTGTGTGTGTCATCGGTATCAGAGTCCTGCTCGGGCTGTATCAGTCAGCCTCTGAACTGAATCCTGTCCACACACTTCACATCTCTCATAGTTCTTGAGAATGACGAGCAAACTGGGTCATGCAATAACAACATAGCTAAAAGACATGTCTTACCTGGCGAGGACGATGGTTTCTTCTCTTCTTCTGCTGAGCGTTTCTAGGCAAAGGCATATTGCTCAATTTCAGCGTGTGGTTGTTGTACTAAAGTTGAAGCTGCAGAGTTACGGCGTAGATAGAAGGAGAAGAGGAGAAGGAGGAAGACGAGAAAGAAGATCAAGAAGAGAAAGAGGAAGAACAAGAAGAAGAACAAGAAGAAGAAGAAGAAAAGGAGAAGCCCAGACGAAGCAAACAACCACCGCGTCAGGAGAATTGACAGATACAATGCCAATACTTTTGTCCATAAGGTCCCCTATCTGCTTTTCCTAAATAGGAAATGACGCGCAAACGCCATGCGATGCATCAACCGTGATTGTCTTGGACTAACCAGACAAGGTTATATTGACTCCTGCGGCCTCACGGCTCACGCACTCCGCATCCTTCGAGTCTGGTTGGGTGGTTTAGATACCAGGGGAACAAACTCTCACTGCGACGATAGAATAGTACTTTGGTCAGCGTTCCTACTCCGCATACCTCTCTACACAGTCCATTTATTGCTCGTATACGGAAGGTTTGTTTCATTTTCAACATTCTTAATGTCAGTAATCGAACATTACCTGAGACTCGGTCAGAGCTACGTACTTCGTAAATTGGAGACCGATCTGCGCAGACTGTAGGTCCCAAAATAAACTCTGCACTAGGGACATCCCACAACCGAAGGAGTAGAGCTAAAGTACCTTGTTGGTGCTCCCCATCCGTCGAAACTACGACAATTGCCTTAAGCAATGAGACGCGACCATACGTGCTTATGTGTATCGAGCAATCAGGATATAATACCATTGTTTACAGGAATCAAGGACGCGAATAACCCACGGATCGGAGGAATAAAGTACAGAAAAACACAGCTGGCCGAGGTGTATCAAGAGACCGCACACAAAAAAGAACACCGGATAAAAGGCACAGACAGGACGAAGATACCTACGGGGTACACGTAAACCATACACCGAACGATCCTTTCCCACATTCCTAACTCATTGACGATTCGTGATGATCCTATGAGGTGAGGTTGACAATATCTTTTAAGTAAAAGTATCGAGCTCAAGGACTTGCAGAAGCGGATGTTGAGCGAGAAGCCGCTGGTTCTTCGCCGTATACTTCACGGTATTCTTGGCGGTACCGCTCACGATCCTGTTCAGCTTGTCTGAGGTATTTCTAGAATGGCTCTGTTAGCTTCATTGATCGATGTTTCATGGCTGCCAGTGGAAAGACAAATCCAAACATACCTCCTTCTCTGTGGATGTCAAGCCCTTCCACTCCTCTGTTACGCGCAGTGCGATATCCTTGGCCTTCATATATTTGAAGTCGCCCTCGGCAGTCCGGTCCAGCATGTAAAGCAGGTATGCCGTACGAGGCCGCTTGACCTGCCGATCGTCACGGAGAAGACGAAGAGATGTGTTCTTAATCTTGTTGAGTCTGCGGCGTGCTGCATTGGCCTCTCTGATCTGAAGAGGAGTGTGCTCTTTGATCCATGCGTCATAAGCTGCCGCATTGGCAGCTTTGTTGGCTTCTGCCTCGGTAGCAATACGCTAAATCGTACATCATCAGCAATTGTACACTGGTGGGTTGACCTAGCCCGAACGTACCTCACGCTCTTCCGCGCTGATCGACTGTGCAAGCTGGGAACATTGGGCAACGAAGTCTGGTCCTTTGACGCCGCGAGCATGTATCTCCTTGGCCACCGTTGCAATGGCGAGATTCCAAGGGTTCTCTATAAGTTTCTTGGGAGGTTCCAGTGCTGTCTTCTTGAGCTCCTTGACCAGTTCCTTCGCCTTCTCAGCTTTCTTTGCTTCTTTCTGCTTCTCTGTCAACCTCTTGCGCGGCTTCGGCTTAGCCTTGGCCTTAGCTGTCGAGCTGCGCTTCTTTGTGGTCTTCTTCTTGCCAGTCTTGGATGCTTTAGACTTTGTTGTCTCGGTCTCTTCATCGGGTGTACTTGTAGTCGCGAAGGAGTTGATTAAAGGGCGCGATAGAATGACTGAAGGACGGATCGTTTTCGCAGTCGGGTTCACCAGACGATGGTTTGTAGAGAGACAAATGCGTCGGACAAGGCCATTTGCGATGGACACGCGAGACGGACGAATCAAGGCATCCCCGCGACGAAGGTATCGGAGGATGCCCCCTCCGCCTTGGATCATATTTCGAGGCATGATTCTGAGGCTCACAGTGAAGTTACGCGCATCAATATCCCAAGGGTCGAGTGGAAAGAAATTCAGGAATGCAGTAAGATGGGCAGGTCGTTGTACCTAGCATGAGCTCTTGGCCGCAGTGGTTAGCTAGCCACAACACGAAACCGGGGGCTGGGTCACTCCTTGGTTCGTTTGGGGTATTCCGAATCAGGCATGGTCTATCACGTGATGTAGATCCATGCATTGCGTCACGTGAAGGGTGTCGCGGGCATCGACTTGACACTTCAAGATAGATTTAAGCAAGAACTGCAGCCCGACCGAAAACCAATCACTTACATCGCCACCAACTCACTATCAGATCCGATTATTGATTGCCCGTCAACAACAGCTCAACAGCCGATGGAAGGGTAATAATTTGCTTTACTTTTCTACTACGTGCTCGAGTTCTTTGGAGTTTCAGTAATACTCACTCATCGTTGGCCTGCAACAATGGCTCGCCACGGGGATACTCGCTCACCATCACCTGTAGGCAGCACATACTCTTCATCCAGACGGAGTCGCAGAGATGATGATCGCTATGAGAAGGGCAGGCGAGATGATGGGAGGAGTTATCGAAGATCTCGCAGTCCTGAGGTATGTTCTTTGCCGCTCCGGTCGCGCAACCTTGTTCGCTGTCCTAACTTCTCAACGCAGAGGCGATACCGCGACCGCGACCGTGATTCATACCGGAGACGTGACCGCTCCGTAGACAGACGCGACGATCATCGGGATGAGGATAGCTATCGACCAAGCCGGAGGGACCGTTCCCGCGACCGACGTCGATCGAGAGATAGAGGCGATGATCGGGATCACCGCCGGAAAAGTCGTGAAAGAGATTATCGAAGCAGGCGAGATGACTCCCGCGACCGGGCTCGGAGGCGAACAGACGATTCTGCTGACTTGAAGCACAAGTCTAGACGGGACGACAGTCGGACGAGGAATCTGGATACCAAGTCGCGAGAAGTAAGTCAAGGTTCATCGAGAATATCTATAAATCTGATGCTAACGGGTGAATAGACGTCGAAGCCAGCCACCCCTGCGCCTGCGGCTCAAACCGAGGACGAGAAACGAGCCGAAAGGCTCGCGAAATTGGAAGCCTGGAAGCAAAAACAGGCTGCTGAGAGGGAACGGAAGCAGCGCGAAGCCGCTGCAGCTGGCGGAGCAAGAAGCATCTTGGAAGAGATAGACAGAAAATCGGGTCTATCACCGGCTCTTGGCTCTCCGCAATCTCCAGCAACACCGACCACAGATGCCACCCCTGCTCCGTATGCTGGCAAATTTGACCCGAAGGCTATTGTACGAAATGCAGCACCGGTCCCAAGCGCACCCGCTGTGCTTGGTAACGATGTCGCTGTTCCTCAGTCTGCCAAAGCGTCCGCTTCCTTTTCCTCCATGAATAATCATGTGCAAGCTAACAAACCTCCAGCCGCCATCAGCACCGCTCCATGTGAGTCATATACGTCCAACATAAGATTGTTTCAATTGCTAATCGTTTCTTCTATAGCTACATTGACAGCAAAACGGAACGTTGGCGGTTTCGGGTTAGGCGCCAGGCAAGTTGCAGATGCGGAGAAATCATCAGCAGTTAAGACTCTAGGTTTTGGTGAAGAGGAATCCAAACGAAAGAAACTGGAGCGTTTACCTACCCCACCTCTAGAGGACGCTAGGGATGAGACGGCGGCTGTGGATGTTGCCGTCGAGGATGAAGATGATGTCGACATGCAGGACGGTGGGACTGAGGAGGAGAATGCGGCTGCCTTACGAGCTGCTGCGGAACGGCGCGAAGAGCGCTTGCAGAGTGAAGCTCTGCGGGCTCAATCGAAAGAGGCTGCACCTCAACCCAACGGTGACGTCGAGATGAATGACGTCCCTCACCAACCAGAATCTGAGGAAATGGAGGTTGATGCAGCGGAAGAAGAAGTTGACCCACTAGATGCGTTCATGTCGGAACTGGCCGACACCGCTCCGCCGAAGAAGACATTTGCCAGACCTACCAAAGCGAAGGAACAGCAGCCCGAGGCCATCTTTGGTGACGAGCACGATGTGGATTTGACCGCTGTGGGCGAGGGTGACGCCGACGACTTCCTTGCGATTGCTAACAAAGCGAAGAAGAAGAAGGACATCCCGGCCGTTAACCATGAAAAGATGGAATACGAGCCCTTCCGTAAGAAGTTTTACACCGAGCCTCCCCACCTGGCTGAAATGACTGAAGAAGAAGCTGCCAGCTTACGGCTGGAACTTGACGGAATCAAAGTGCGTGGAGTGGACGTGCCCAAACCAGTTCAGAAGTGGACCCAGTGCGGATTGGGCATGCAGACTCTGGATGTTATCGAGAGGCTCGGCTACGAGAATCCCACCTCAATTCAATCACAGGCCATTCCTGCGATCATGTCTGGCCGCGATGTGATCGGTGTGGCCAAGACTGGATCAGGCAAAACAGTTGCTTTCCTGATTCCTATGTTCCGACATATCAAAGACCAACGGCCACTGGAGAACATGGAAGGGCCTATTGGCCTTATCATGACACCCACACGCGAGCTTGCGACTCAGATCCATAAGGATTGCAAGCCCTTCCTGAAGGCGCTGAATCTTCGGGCCGTTTGTGCTTATGGCGGTGCGCCGATCAAAGACCAGATTGCGGAACTGAAACGAGGTGCCGAGATCGTTGTGTGTACCCCGGGACGGATGATTGACCTGCTAGCGGCGAATGCGGGCAGAGTCACTAATCTGCGAAGAGTCACCTATGTTGTTTTGGACGAAGCAGATCGCATGTTTGATATGGGCTTCGAGCCCCAAGTCATGAAGATCATGGCCAATATCAGACCCGATCGACAGACGGTGCTGTTCTCGGCTACCTTCCCTCGGAACATGGAGGCTTTGGCCCGTAAGTCATTGAACAAGCCGATCGAGATTGTTGTCGGTGGCAAAAGCGTTGTCGCGCCTGAGATCACCCAGATTGTGGAGGTGCGCAACGAAGACGCAAAGTTTGTACGACTCTTGGAGATCCTGGGTAACTTGTACTCGGATGACGCCAACGAAGACGCACGTGCCTTGATTTTCGTTGAACGTCAAGAAGCTGCCGATACTCTCCTCCGAGAGTTGATGCGCAAGGGTTATCCTTGCATGTCCATTCACGGAGGCAAGGACCAAATTGACCGAGATTCTACGATTGAAGATTTCAAGGCCGGGATTTTCCCCGTTTTAATTGCCACATCAGTGGCCGCCCGAGGTCTAGATGTGAAGCAACTGAAGCTCGTTGTCAACTACGATGCACCGAACCATCTGGAAGACTACGTTCACCGAGCCGGACGGACTGGTCGTGCTGGCAATACGGGAACTGCAGTCACGTTCCTGACCGAAGACCAAGAGCGGTACTCGGTGGATATTGCCAAGGCTTTGAAGCAGAGTGGACAGAAGGTGCCTGAACCCGTCCAGAAGATGGTCGATTCCTTTTTGGAGAAGGTCAAGGCGGGC
>JAABUG020116856.1:0-28950 GCA_011319215.2 Scortechinia acanthostroma
TGTCACTTCCCTTAACTTTTGTCTCATTGCCTCGGCCCTCACATCGTTATCGCACACGACGAAAGAATAGGAAGTGCACACGCAATGGTCCAATTACAGCTGCTGCTACAGGCATCCCTACTCTTCTACCAAGCAGTAGTCGGAACACCATCCTTGTCGTCCAAAGAAAAAGCATCCTCCAACTACAAGCCCGACCAGTACCCCCTCCCCAACCAGAGCAATGTCACCGATCACGACCCCAACATCTTCGAATATAATGACACTTTCTACATCTTCAATGGAGGGGTCAACATACCCATCAGCAAGGCCCCGACTCTCGACGGGCCCTGGACAAGTGTGGGAACAGTCCTAGATGGACCCAGCATCATCGACAAAGAGAACCGCACTCGGCCCTGGGCGCCGACGACATTCCAACATAACGGTTCATTTTACTGCTTCTACTCGATCAGCACCCTCGACACGCGCAACAGTTCCATCGGAGTCGCGACGACCAATTCCCTCGACGGCGGGAAATGGACGGATCACGGAGCGCTGATCAACTCGGTGTCGGGGAACCTGTCGAACATGTACCCCTTTAACGAGTCGAACGCGGTCGATGCGTCATTTATCGTGGACAATGCGACGGGGAAGCCGTACTTGAACTACGGCAGTTACTGGCACGGCATTTTCCAGGTCCCACTGGCAGCGGATCTGCTCTCAGTGGAGGATCCGGATCGCGCGGTCAATCTCGCGTACGAGCCGACGGAAAATAGGGCGTTAGAGGGGCCATGGATGAATTTCCGGGACCCATATTATTATCTTTGGATCAGTCATGGAATTGGGGGCGGTCAGAAAGCCAAGGCTTCTCCGGCGAGCGGACAAGAGTTGGTTGCTTCTCTGCGGTTTTTGTGACAGGCTGCTGACGCGTAATGGACAGGCGTGAGATTCAGGTGGGGAGGTCAACCAGTGTGAATGGACCTTTTCAGGATAAAGCTGGTAAGAACCTCACTGACGGCGGTGGGACTGTTGTCTACGCTTCGAACCATGGTGTTGTTTTTGCGCCCGGAGGAATTGGTGTGGTGCCTGCCACCGCGAAGCATCCTGATATCCTGTATTATCACTACTGTGAGTCATCCTCGCTCTGAGCCCGCGTATGTCGGTACTGACTCGGACAGTGAATACATCGACGGGCATGAAGAATGAGGTGAGTTGGATCAAGACAAGCAATTGAAGTACTGACATGCTCAGGACGCACACTTGGGCTGGAATTACCTCGATTACAAGGATGGATGGCCAGTAGTAGCAGGGTATGTCATTACTCTGGGAGAAAAAGACATAAAACTGACCCTTCCAGAGCCGGACAGAATAGTGGAAACAGTGGACACAGCGGAGGCAGTGGAAACAGCGGAATGGCCATCCGTCCAAACCATATTCTCAGCATATCGGGTTTGCTTGGTATGCATAATGCGTCTGTCAAATTACGAGTCTGTGAGCTGACAAGAACAGTGGCATATGTTTCGATGTGACGATCTACCATGTTTGACATATGTTTCGATGTGACGATCTACCATGTTTGACATGTGCATCTTACCTGTAGACGAATGTTCCGACTGTACAAGTGTACAACGGCAAGCTTATAGATACCCTTGTGCTACTTGATGAATGATGACATTATTCCTCATACTCAATCTCGTAAAATCATATCAAGGATCCCAACCACCGTCGACATTCAGAACCAAGCCAGTTGTATACGACGAGGCATCGCTCAGCAGGAACAGCACGGACTGCGCGACCTCATCCGCCGTCCCAATGCGCGGGATAACCGTGGGCATAGCATTCAATGTACCCTGAATTTCACGAGCCTTGTCGAGCAACGGCGTCTGGATACTCCCACTGCGCACAATCAGCATCTTCTCTTGCCCCAAAGTCAGAAGTACTTACGGAGCAACCGCATTAACCCTAATGGCCGGCCCAACCTCCTTAGCCACACTCTTCGTCAACCCCACAACCCCATGCTTGGTCGTCGAATACGCCGCATGCAGCGCAAACCCTCTCAGCCCCTGGATACTCGCCGCATTGACAATACTCCCCTCGCCCGCAGTCGCCGCAATAGCCTTCACCTCCGCCCGCAGACAGTACATCGCCCCAGTCAAATTCACCCTGATCAGAAAATCCCACTCCTCATCATCCTGCTCAACAAGCTTCCCAACCCCGTGCTTCCGCCCAATCGTCCCCGCCATGTTCGCCGCGCCGTCCAGCCGCCCGAATTTCTGTACTGTGGCGTCGATCCACGCCTCCACGGACGCGCGGGACCCCACGTCCACAACCGTCGTGAGGACAGTCTCGCTGTCGGAGCCGAGTTTGGTGAATGCGCTGGACAGAGCGTTGGCGTCGATGTCGGCGAGGGAGAGGCGCGCCCCGCGGGCGTGTAGTTGTTGGGCGACGGCTAGGCCGATCCCTGCGACGCCGGTTACGGCGTATACTTTGTTTTTGACGGAGTCCATTGTATCTTGATTCCTAGATTCCTGGATTGTGTGTGTGTAGAAGTGAGCTCGCGACGTGCGAGAGGGGAGAGGGGTAAGTCGGAGTATATCCGGGACAAGATACGGCCAAGATGCCGGGATGAGGGGATGGGGATTTAGCCATTATCATTTTATCCGGTGGGGTATGGGGTAGATGCAGATCATGGAATTGATATAGATCGCCTGATTGGCGGTTAATTCAAGATGCCTCTGGCAGCAAGGAAACGGACCAGAAGCTTACCTACTAGAGTGGTGCATGAATGTATGTCTGCATTCATAGCAGTAAGTTGGACCACCTGCCCCGTCCACCATGTACAGCAGCTCTGCTGATTCAATCACCTTACGCGTACTGGGTCTGAACTGAACATCATGTTATTCAAGCTTGCGAACGTTGCGCCACAGTAGTCCGTATGGAAACAGACTCAAGGCTAAGCATCTACTGTGCTAACTCTAATACAAGTAGTTCCTACATGCAGCAATTTATCCCCCAATCATCTATCTTAATCAGTCCTAACCCCTCATTTCTACTAATATGTCGATCAATGTCTATATATGCGTTGATTCCTCCCATTTGATTGAAACGATGCATAAGTAACCATGTACCTGTACCTCGCCATAGTTTCAGCTCTCGTTCTCCCCCTCGCAACAGCCAGATCCCTCTGGTCTGATTCCCCCGGTAGCTATGCGGACCTCATAACCACTGCGTTTCCGTTAGGGAATGGTCGGCTGGGAGGTATGCTATGCCTACCCCCTTGGCCTTGGTAGTCAGTCAAAGCCTTAATTCTAACGGATGGCGATGTGCTAGCAATGCCCGTCGGTCTCCCGGGGAAGGAAATTATCAATCTGAACATCGATTCCTTGTGGCGGGGCGGTCCATTCGAGGATCCAGTATATCCGCTCCCCTTACTAAAACGAAATGATACTGACTAGTGGAAGAGTTATACCGGGGGTAACCCCAACGTCTCCAAGGCCGACGCCCTCCCAGGCATCCGGGAGTGGATCTTCCAGAACGGCACGGGGAATGTCTCTGCGCTGCTGGGCGAGTTTCCGCATTACGGGAGCTACCAGGTCCTGGCGAATCTTACTGTCGATCTCGGGAATTTGGGCGATGTGGGTGTGGCTGATTACAGGCGGAGTCTGGATTTGCAGACAGGGGTGTATGCGGATTCGTTCTGTGTGACCCCGGGAGGTAGGTGTATTGAGAGGGAGGCGTTCTGCTCGTATCCTGACGGCGTGTGCGTCTATCGGCTTGCGTCGAATACGAGCCTCCCTGCTGTTGAGGTCAATCTGGAGAATCGGCTGGCGGTGCCGGAGCCGAATGTCGTCTGCGACGGGAATAGTATCAGTCTGTATGGGCGGACGTTTCCGGTGATTGGGATGCGGTATAATGCTAGGGCGACGGTAGTGGTTCCTGGATTGAAGACGAACCTGTGTGCGCAACCTGCAGTCCATGTGCCAGAGGGGCAGAAAGAGATTGTCATTGTGGTTGCAGCTGGAACAGACTACGATGCGTCCAAGGGAAATGCCGCGGCCGGGTTCTCGTTCAGAGGAAAGGACCCCTATGGTGATGTGCTAAAGACAGCGTCCAAAGCAGCTCGGAAGCCATATGCAAAGCTAAAGTCGGCGCATGTCAAGGACTTTCAGAGCATGTTTGATGGCTTCTCCCTCACCCTCCCAGACCCAGACAACTCCGCCAGCAAGCCAACAACTGAGCTCATCACGTCCTATACCCAGCCAGGCAATCCGTATGTCGAAAACTTGCTCTTCGACTATGGTCGGTATTTGTTCCTCTCGTCCTCGCGACCAGGGAGCCTCCCGCCGAATCTGCAAGGGCTCTGGACGGAACAGTACTCGCCGGCGTGGAGCGCGGATTACCATGCCAACATCAACCTGCAGATGAATCACTGGGGCGTCGAGCAGACGGGACTCGGCGGGCAGACGGAGCCCCTCTGGACTTATATGCTCGAGACCTGGTTGCCGCGTGGTGCGGAGACAGCGAAGCTGTTGTATGGTGGTGAAGGGTGGGTGACGCACGACGAGATGAATATTTTCGGGCATACCGCGTAGGTTCCTCCCCTGTCTCCTACCTATATTTATTGACAATGATCAGAATGAAAAATGTAGCACAATGGGCCAACTACCCAGCCGTCAACGCGTGGATGTCCCAGCACGTCTGGGATCATTTCGACTATACCCAGGATACCAAATGGTACCAAACAGTCGGCTATCCCATCCTCAAAGGAGCAGCCCAATTCTGGCTCTCGCAGCTCGTCCAGGACGAGCACTTCAACGACGGAACCTGGGTCGTCAACCCGTGTAACTCGCCAGAACACGGTCCAACCGTATGCCCCCTCCTCCCCCCCCCCTTGTCCAGTGACTGTTCAAAAGCTAATTGACAGACCTTCGGCTGCACGCACTACCAACAACTCATCTGGGAACTCTTCTCCCACGTCCTCCGCGGCTGGGATGCATCAGCCGACACCGACCACTCCTTCCGCACAGCCATCGCCTCGAGATTTTCCTCTCTGGATGCTGGCATCCACATCGGCACCTGGGGCCAGATCCAAGAATGGAAACTCGACCTCGACGTCCAAAACGACACCCACCGCCACCTCTCAAACCTCTACGGCTGGTACCCGGGCTCCTCCATCTCGGCCGTCCACGGGCAAAACGCCACTATTACTGATGCAGTCGCTACAACCCTTACCTCCCGCGGCTCCGGCGTCGAAGACTCGAATACCGGGTGGGGGAAGATGTGGCGGTCCGCCTGCTGGGCTCTTCTCAACGAGACGGGCAATGCGTACGACGAGCTGACGCTCGCCATCCAGAATAATTTCGCGGGCAACGGGTTCGACATGTACTCGGGCAATCCGCCGTTTCAGATCGATGCCAATTATGGGCTTGTGGGGGCGGTGATGGCTATGCTTGTTAGGGATTTGGATACAGCTGAGGATAAGGGTGTGCAGGGCGTGCTGCTTGGGCCGGCTATTCCGGTGGCGTGGGGAGGGGGGAGCGTACGCGGGGTGAGGTTGAGGGGGGGTGGGATGGTGGATTTCGATTGGGATGAGGATGGGGTTGTGAGGTCCTGTCGGGCTGAGATGTCTGGGAGGAGGGGGAGGAAAGTAGAGTTCTTTGTCAAGGGGGGTGCTTCCATTCGTTGTGATTGAGCATGTCTCTCCATGGGTTATTGGCCGGGGATGTATTTCTACTACTCTCTTGTGCAATTAGTTTCATCTAAATGATCATGTTGCCACTGTTTGTAACGATCTTGCGAGTCATACTATACACAGGTTGCATTGGTTGAAAGGTCGGAGGCTGTGCTAGGGCAAGCAGAGTCTCTGCAGGATGTAGACATTATATAACTTCCTTAGTTCGGCTGGAGACTTGTCACAATTTCCTTGGGAATATCCCTCTGGCAAGGCTACAAAACTCTCGAAATGGCATATCAGAATAGTCATTGACATCTATCCACAGATCGTAGAAGCACAGCACAGCATACTGCAGGTTAGCAGATCGGATAAAATGCTTATAGCATTCACTTCAGGGAATTAATTCACAATGTCAAGTAGAGAATGTGACACCTGGGTGCCCTTTAGTAAATGACAGGGCAGTCTACAGGATGACTGTCTACATGAGTCCTAGTCGACGGATTCCTGACCGGTGTATGTGGGTGCAAAACTATTCATTGCTTTCTAGATGGAAAAAGACAGGACCATTCTAGAACAGAAAAGGACAGAATATACATAATTCCTCAGGTACCAATCCAGCAGCGTACCAAAAGCGTCACAGTAGCTGATATCCTCGCCTCGTTTGTCGCCATTGCCGCTCAACTTCAACAGTCGACCGCGGTTTGTTTAGCTCACTCAGGCCTTGTAACCGTAAGCATAGCCCGACGGAGTTGCGCTAGGAGTCGGAGTCGAGCTTGGAGTAGGACTCGCGCTGGGAGTAGGCGTGAAGCTTGGGAAGCCCGGAAATCCGCCAGTAGGGGTGCCTCCGTTAGGCCCAGGGAAGGAAGGAGGACCAGTCGGCTTTGGCCATGGCCACGGCCATGTAGGGAAGCCACCGAATGGCTTGGAGCCACGGTGACGACCTTGCTCGCGCTTTTCGTAGCCTCCGGAACCACCCACCCCGGGGAAGCCGCCGAAGCCGGGGAATCCGCTGGAACCGGATCCAGTGGGCATGCCGGATGGCATTGGGAATGGAAAACCGCTTGGAAAGCCGGTAGCCGGACCCGAAGGAGTAGGGAATGGAGAACCACCAGAGCCGAAGCCACCAGAACCGAAACCCCCGGAGCCTGAGCTACCAGAACCCAGACCACCAGAGCCGAAGCCATCAGAGCCGGAGTCGCCAGGTACGCCGGAAGGAATAGGGAATGCAAAACCACCAGAGCCGGAGCTACCAGAGCCGCCAGCTGGGAAAGGGAAGGACAGGTCGCCTTTCTTGGCGACAGGTGCGGGCAAGGCGAGGGCACAGCCCATCAAGCCCAAAGTCGCTGGAATGGAAAACTTCATTTCGATGGTATAGAAGTGGTGGTTTTAAAGATAAGAATGAGAGTAGAGATTGTCTTCAATGAACGTCAAGCTTGCGTTAGACACAAAGCGAGCTTGGAGTGGAAGAAACAAGGGAGACAATGCGTCTTTTTATAGACGGGAACTTCCAGCCCAAATTGACAAGGTAATTGATCAACAATCGTCTCGAGTCAGAACAAGAAACAACAGGCTGGTCAGGGCTTCGGATGTAGGGTCCATGCCCGTTCGGGGTAGATTGACGGTCGACTGCTGGTGCTCTAGTGGAGCCTAGCATTGATGGAAACATCAAAAAAGGTCCACGACAAGCTGGACGGCAATGTCACTGGCCAGGTATCACGTCCATATGTCATCATCACCAGTAGATAGGTACCATCAGCCCTGAATGGGCTGTTTGATGATACATATTGTGAAACGCGGGTCGTTGCAGATGGCGGAAAAGGCTGAGACCCTGGTGAGTCGATCGGTTGAGGATGAGTCGAGACTCAAGACTCGAGCTCAAGATAATTCTTGGCCTCAAAATTCAGAATGATCCGCTGTACACCATGACGGATCCATCCCGCAAACCATTGATAATCCCAACGTCGGCACGGTTGTCCGCTAGGTTCGGCATCATATACAAGGATAACTGCTTGCAAGGTTATCACATTGACAGACTTGCGTGGATTGCTGGGATTTCATCCAATTCATCAGATGTGACGAACGTCGTTCGATGTCCATAATCAAGGCCCAAGCGCTTTCTCCTGATCGACAGACGTCTGGAATCCTGAACGGTAATAAACTTCAGTCACAGTCGAGCCAGCCTCGTCAGGAGTTTGGATTCGCAGCACTGGTGTGACAAGCCCAGACTGAGATGCCGTTTCCTGTTCCAGAGTGGTCTTTTTCACCTCAGATTAAGGCCGGATAGGGTATCTGGTCCGAGGGATGAGTGTTAGAGGTAAATCACCCAGAAGACCCTGTCCCAGGTTAAAACATGGTCTTTATTGATGCCTGAGGCGGTCAGTTGAATCGTTCCATCTACAGCCATTATTCTGTAAGACGAAGAGCTACCCCGCCCATGTTTCTCCATAAGGCAGACAGTCAGACACCACCAATTTCCTTCTACAGAAGTTCATCACATTAGGAGAGGTATATCCCTTCGAAATGCCTACGCCTAAGGCAGAAATCATTGATGGCATCAAAACCTTCATCCCACTCGGTACATTCCTCCTTTGTGTAAAGAGCACAACTGATATGTCTCAGAGAACAATCCTGATGTCCTGAAACTCCTCTGTGCCAATCTCCAGATCTCACAGGATCTCGACTTTCACGACATCATCTCAACCTCTCCAGCATTCCTTCAAGAGTGCCATTTCCGACCTTGTCACGCCCTGATTGTCCTCGCGGCCACACCTATATATCAAGCTGCCCGCTCAGCAGTTCAGCCAACCATACCAGAGTACAAAGGTTCAGGTCCCAATGAACCGGTCATCTGGATGAAACAGACTATCGGCCATGCTTGTGGGCTGATGGCTCTCCTGCATGTCGTCTTCAACCTGGAAGGTGGTCGATATGTGCGCCCCGGCACGGCACTAGACGCACTCCGTCAACAAGCTATTCGTCTTGGACCCGCAGAGCGAGCGCAGTTGCTGTATGACTCCGATTTTCTTGAAGAGGCGCACATGGATGCGGCATCGCGTGGATCTTCGAATGTTCCCTCCCCTCGAGACGATAATCAACACCATTTCTTGGCCTTTGTGCAGAAGGATGGGAAAGTCTGGGAGTTGAATGGAGGGATGAATGGTCCCTTATTCCGAGGTGTTCTCGGCGAAGGGGAGGATCTCTTAAGTGAGCGAGGGCTGGAGCTCACTGCTCAAGACTTCTTGATTGCTGCTGAACAGACTGGATGCAATGAGATGAGTATCGTCGCAGTCACTGGGGCTGACGCTGTGGCACAAGGTTGATCATGAGAAACATGCTTCAAATCTACCGACTCTAAATGTAGATTATTTACTAACTGTTTGTAGCAGTTCAATGCGATCTTCTTCTAAGAAGATCTCCTGACACGGTAAAATAAAAAATACATAGTTATATATACGGTAATATATACAAGACTATGTATATTTCATGGTCTACGGAGTATAACCCCCTCGTTTAAAAGTAGGCGAACCGATTTCGAGAATGGCTATACCGAGTGTCTGTCCCGGATGATTTGAGCAGCTGCTAGATGCTACAGCAAAAGGCAGTATACTATCGAGATTGCTTTTCTATCTCGAGTCACCATATTGATCCGCGGTCTTACAGCTAAGGCATCTGCGTAGCTGATCCATGAATCGATAACTTCATCATTCTTGGACCCGATTGCATTGGAGCTCGAGGTTGCTTTGTCAGTTGATGCTCCTCTACCAGGCAAGTCGCGCCACACTCTCGGCAGTATTGACAAGTGTCAAAGTCGCCAGCCCGACAAATCCTGCAGCGGAAGGCGTCCACGTCGGCTATAGGCACTAAACAAACGTCACAGTCGCACGGTGCTCTTACACCTTGGGCCTTTCGTGATCCTATGCTCCCACCTGACGATACCTCCTCTCCAACAGAGCCCGCACTGCCTGCATAATGTTTCAAGGCCCGGACAATATCTATATGTCCTCGTCTTTTCGCTTCGTAAAACGCATCGCGGCCATAGCGGTCCTGGAGACTAGGATTGGCCACCTTTGTGTCGAGCGGCATTTGAACAATTGCGAGGTTCCCCCCCCCCTACAGCACTTAACAAAGCCGCTCTGCCAAAATTATCCGCGATGGTGATATCAATACCAGCCTCGACAAGTACTCTTGACACCGATACGTGACCATAGGCTGCTGCGTATATTAGCGGTGTTCGACCGTCGATGTCCCTGGCACATGGATTGGCTCCCGCATCCAACAGCATCTCGACTAGTTCCTCGTGGCCCAGCTGTGCAGCGCATGTCAGAACCGTTTGCCCGAGAGCATCCTCAACTTGGAGCCCAGGTTCGCCGCCTTTGAAAAACAAAACGATCTTCCCCATACTTCCGTAAGAAAGATATGTCGAGAACGGATAATGGACAAATGCAGGGCGTCTGTAGTCAACTTCCGTACCGTGCTCCAGAAGAAGCTTTGCTATACTAGCATGTCGCTTCCACACCGCCAGTGTTAGTGCTGCATGGGTATCTGCGGGACTCAGCATGTCCGCAACCTTGGCTTCGTGTAATAGAAGCTTGGTATAATGACTTTTCCCCAGAGATACGGCATTAAGCAGACGTATTAAGTGCCCCTCTTTGCTCTGGCGCTTATGCGCCCCTTTTTCCAGTGAGCGTAGTAACCACTGTCTGAGATCCATTCTCAGCGGCTAGGGCAAGAGCGGACAAGCCGTCGTTATGTATCATGTCCATATCGGCTCGTCGGTCAAGCAGTAATTGAACAACCTCGGCATGTCCATTTTCGACCGCAAATGAGAGGGGAGTCCAGCCATTAATGTCTTGGCAGTCTGGATTGGCACCTGCTTCCAGCAAAAGTCTGGTAACTTCCAAATGGCCGTTTCCACAGGCCCAACTCAACGCCGTCCACCCATATTCACTGTCACTGGAATCAGGTTCCGCTCCGGCTTCAAGTAGGATCCTTACGGTGGTATCATGCCCACAGCGTGCCGCCCATAACAGGGATGTTCGGTTATCGCAATCCTCTCTATCGATACTGGCGAGATACCCCAGGAGAAGCTTCACGACTGCATCCTGGCCATTCTCCGCCGCCCTCGATAGTGCAGTTCGGCCGTCTATGTCTTCAATGTCAGGGTCGGCACCCGCCTGCAAAAGCACCTGAACGACCGCCTCATGGCCGTTGCTTGCAGCTACTGCCAGCGGACTAAAGAACGGCTCCTCGAACTGGATTTCCGCTCCGGCTTCGATCAACCGCCTGGCGAGAGCTTCCTGCCCATTTGCTGCAGCCCAGAAGAGGGGAGTCTTTCCTCTCGAATCTTCCTCATCACAGGGAATGGACAATTCAAGAAGCTTGCGTAATATTTCTTCTAACCCGAAGCGCGCTACCAAGTGCAGCCCAGAGACATCCGTTGGGATCCTCTGGCTCCACCCAGTCACACGGGCAGTTCTCTTATCTAGAGACAGCACCTGTGAGCATGCAGCTACCTTGTTCCTATTTATCAGAAGCTTTAGAGCCAAGGTTGTATCGACGGACTGATGACGTGCGTGATCACCCCAGTTAAGGGACGAGTAACGGTAAAGGGGGTATTTGTGGAAACGGTCATTGAGATCCTCGTCAGAAGTGCATGCCCCTGAATCAAAGATATCATAGGATAGATAAGTGATGCAGGCGCTGGCGATATCGCGATGAGCGTTGGGGAACCACTGATGCCACGTTCTTTCGAAAAACTCCTGTGTCGTGTAGTGAACCAGTCGAACCGTGTAAGTCTGTTCATCCAGCGTCACCAGACCGGCACATACAGAGAGCATATCTTCGATATCGGGCACATTGTCATCGTCAAACTCGCTTTCTCCTATCTCAATCGCAAGGGCGTGCTGAAGCTCTGTGGCAGCTAATGGTCGCTGGGAACACGTAACCCAGGCAAGAACCTGCATTGCCAACTCCCTCTGGTCTGGCATCAGCCCTTGGATCCGCTGCATGGCTTCTCGGTACGTAGCCTCGATTGCTTCTGACCCGGAAGGAAGCTGTCGTAGCGTTGTCTTTATGGCTCGCGGCGAACGCTTACCCACCAGCGACCCAAGGTGGAGATGTGCCAGAAGGAACCTGTAGAGATTAGATACGGATCTCAAGCTAATGTGTAAAGAATAAAGGGAATAAAAAAGAACCTACATTCCGTCGACGGCTCGGGTTATCCGGTCGATTATCTCCCTCTGTAAGTCGGCATTCCGTAATACGAAAGAGGGCAGCTCGTATACGTGACCCTGCAGGTATCTATGCACGTCTTCATCTTTCGCCCGGATATCCTGCCTCAAACAGCCTTCAAAGGTGACTGCGAGTCCTGCGTTATGTCGGGAGGTCGCAAAAAATGACACGGGTGTGCTATTCTGTAAGCTGAAGCCTCGCCCAAGAATTTGTCCAACGACCTGTCGGAGGGTTGATATTCGTCAAGCGCGTCCACTAATACAAACACCCTAGAGAATCCAGCAGCGACGTCGGCTAACGCTCTCGATAACTCCTCCGCAGTTGGTCGTGTTCCCTTACTTTGATGACGCCCGAATAGCTTCTCCACACTGTTCGGGACGGACGATTGCCTTTGGACTAACTGTTTGAGCAAACTCGCCAGTGAGTTCTCCAATCTCTGTTCGTGACATCGTTGGAAGCTGCAGTATATGTAGGCGATCCCTACGGTAGGGTCAGGTTTCTCTTCCAGGAAGTTAATCACAATCGAAGTCAGAATGGTCTTTCCGGCTCCTGGAATACCAGGGCAGTACAAAGTCTGTTTGGGATTGTCCATCCACGATTGAAATTGCCTTGTTTCCAGTAGCCACTGGCCCGTGCCATCTTGCCTTCGACTGAAGAAGTCACTTTGCTGACTCGCGAAGCTAATCGGTGTTAGCCATTCTATGATCTCCTGCCGAGCTTGTTGTTCCTGTCGTTGGCTTATCCGGTGAACCTGCTCCGTCGTGGTTATAGCAAGATAACTTGACTGAGTTAGCACCGCTTGCTTGAAGGAACTGGCTTTCGTACCTCGTCAGCCCACTGAGAAAGAGACTGAAGACGCCAATATTCCGGTGGATCTGTGCTTGGACTTGACTAATCTCTTCCTGGTCCCATCGGAGTCTTTTCCACACTCTGCCAGGGGCATCTAGCACTTTGGTGCCTGTGCCTGGTTGAATCACTTGGTACTTATCCAAGGTACGCTGCAACTCGTTCAACGTTTCACGGCAATCGCGTGATATTTCGTTCAAACGTTGCTTCTTCTGCTCTGCGAGCCCATTTTCAAGCTCGAAATCTTCCACGTCGCGGAGCACATTTGACAGAGCTTTCACGCTGTTTCTGCCGTGGGACTCAGAGTACCTAGAGAGGGGTAGTGGTATTATGGTATATAAGCAGGTCCCAATGACGATTCCCCTTGGAATAATCAGTCCTAGAACATGCTTATATACCACTATCTCTCTAGGCTACGCTGAGCCGCGTGACAGTTTCTTTCCGTCAGCTAAGGTGCTCCGCGCTTGGAGGATTTTCTTACTCATTCGAAACGGCCCTGAACTGAGTTGGGGCGTTGACAAAACGCTTCCGGACGTCGTTTGCCAATTTCAAAAGGGAGATGAAATCCCCGATGCTGTAGCCGAAGCTCATATTGTCAAGACAACCATTTCTAGCTAGTAAAAATGATAGTGCAGAGCATTTTCAACAGTTTTTGTGGCTTTGCAGGCGTTTGCAGATTACAGCGGGGTTCTGTGGGATGGTGCAGGTTGATGTTCCGGTGTTGCGGTGAGAGAAGGAAGGAACGATTGAGGCTACCAGGACAGGGCTGAATTCACTCCCATAATAGTAGAGGCCTACGGTGGCTTACCGTGTTGCGTTGTCAAGTGAATGGTCATTGCCTGCACCTGCATGCTATGTGGCTGTGCAGGCTCCATTCACTCGATGATCAGCGCTGCACTGCTAAATTGCTACCTTAGTCTTGACTCTGGACCACTCAAAGGAGGGTTTGTTCCACGATGAGTGCCGCATTCGAATTCCTTTCCACGATTTGCTACTACACCAGCTTAAGTCTACTGAATCTCCCCTTGCGCATCTCCTCAAGCCTCTCGAAGATCCCAGCCAGACCTCCGATCTCACCTCCAAAGGCGAACCCTGAGCTTCTTCGACGACCAGATCTTCAAGTAGCTTGGTAGGACTGGCAGCAAACACAGATCGTCTGGCCGGGCAAGATGGCCAGCAATCCTGAGTGCCTTTCAAATTCGTGATGAACGCCATACACGAGCGATTGACAACATCCCTCGCACGGGAGCAGACAATATATATCTATATATATATATATATATGCCTATTGATAAGTATCTGTTGCCTTCCGTCCTAAGATCCTCACAGCAAACCTGGCAGTATCTTTACTGGCGACGGTAGCCACAATGGCGCAGGGTGTGCTTACTGTGTTAAAAAGCTTATGAGCTTTGTGTTGCCCTTGCATCGTGAGTTTTCAACAGTGAGAAGAGGGTGGTGATGAGTGAGGTTACATATAAATACGTCTGATCACATGATGAGAAGCGAGGTATACTCGACTGTGAATAAAGAGGTCTTTATAACTGCCGAGTTACTGTTAACCGAAGTCTTAGTTACTACCTTAGACCAGATAACTCTTGCATTGCCATGGTAAGAGAGCTCGCTGGCTTCCCCTAACCTTTGATTGATAAGTACGAAAGCAGCTGCTATCCTCTCTGTGCTAGCTAATAAGAATATAAATTGATCGCCTCCGAGTCCATAGCCCGTATGCGCCGGTTCTCCCGCGTGAGAATCCACCGCATCACCCAAGCAGTCGCTATCACACCCGCCGAGAACCCAATACTGCTTCATGGCCTTCGAGAAGCGCGGCGCATCCGAGTCCGGCCACAGGTACGGCGTGCTTTAAGTAAGCTAAAAGGTTGTATGGGCTCTCCGATAATCGCGGAGCCAGTGTCTATAGACCGCAGAACACTCATATAAGATTTATGGCAAGAACTGGTGGAACAGCGGTTGAAATGTATCTGCCTTAACTGGATATACATATCTATTAGACACTCTATCTACAGTCACTTTGCCTGCTTCTGCTGTCTAGCCCATTCTAACGCACTCTGCCTGGCCGATTCCTCGCCCACCTCCCCAAAGATATCGACTCCCAGTCTAGCCGGGAAATTCATCCGCTGGTGGCGGTCCAACGCCTGGATTCTCTCGAATGCATGGTCGGGAAGGACAAACACTATCTCATTAGCAGTGCACCTTCATCCTAGTTCAGGATATATGACTTACCCTCGAGATTACTTCTAATCCTCTCCGGAGTAACCGACTTGGGCACGACCGATGTCCCACGCTGGATGGCCCAGCTGATCAATACCTGCGCGGGTGTTTTGCCTAGCTCTTTGGCGATCTGAATGACGGTTGGATCATCGACAGCCCTAGAATCGTTAGCAGTGACTATATATGAGTATAGGATACTCACCGAGGAATATTGTAGATGTTGTTCCCTAGGGGTGAGTAAGCGGTTATCACGATTCCCTACCCTGTCAGTAATAGTCCACTTCCTGCTTGCAGAGATGCAGACATACCTGTTGCTTGGACCACTCGAGCAACTCCCTCTGCTGGAGATAGGGATGTGCTTCGATCTGGTTAACGGCCGGGGGGATCCGAGCCCTGCAAGGCAATCAGCTCCTTGATCCCGACAAGGAAGACGAGGAAACATACGTAGTGATCAGCTCCTCAATCCTCTGCCGAGTGAAATTGCTCACTCCAATGGACCGCACTTTCCCCTTCTCGACCAGCTTCTCCATCGCGGCCCAGGTATCCTTGATGGGAACGTCAATGACATCGACCAGCCCGGTTTCAGCATCCACAGGCTGGTTCGTCGTAGTCGAGTATCGGAATGCAACTGGCCAATGGATCAGATACAAATCTAGATAGTCAACCTGCAGATCGCGGAGTGATTGTTCGACCGCCTCCTCCACGTGCTCGGGCTCGTGGTGCGTGTTCCATAATTTGCTGGTGATCTATCGCAAGCAGTCAGCAGGTCAAGGACGGGGCACAAATTGGATGGTGATGGAGGCAGTACGAAGATGTCTTCTCGCGGAACACCAGACAATCTAATTCCCTCTCCGACCTCCTTCTCATTTCCGTAGACAGCTGCGGCGTCGATGTGTCGGTATCCGGCTTTTAAAGCTGTGCAGACGGCGTCTTTGACCTCGTTGGGCTTGGACTGCCATGTTCCGAGGCCGATGGCCGGTATGCGATGGCCTGTTTTTAGGGAGTAGGATGTAGGTAGAGACATTTTGCTTTTTTCAAATTCTAGTATGGCGGGGTTATATGGAGTACATGGTTGTGACTGGGTTATATAGTCGGCCAATATCCGATAGATGGATGCTTTTCCGAAATGATATCCGAGGGGTTTCCGGCGGGAATCTCTATGGACCAACGTAGTTGAGACGATTAACTATTCAGATAGACACTTAATTCAGTAAGATTAACCATGAAAAATCAACTACTCGTCTTTAGATCAAACATAATCAAGATTATGTAGCATTGCCTCTGTTGGAAATACACAGATCAATAGAATGCAGCCAATAGGATACGACAATCTTATCAATAGATCGCACAAGCTGATTGGCTGTGTTCCTGTAAATTTTATCTTTATCTAATCTGATCCTGTGATTCTAATCTAAGAATTCATTATTCTGACGATCAACCATGACTGTGAGGAGTGATATTTCGAGACACTCCGCGAGTTGGCTGGAGAGCCGGGAGAGGATCACCGGATCGACGGCTGCCCATGTTTCAGCAGGAATGGGTGGATGACTTAAATGCTGGTCATCGAAGCGGATCCAGATGTGGAAGGAAGTGCTTGACGAGGTTGCAGGTAGTAGGTTGTTATTGCCCCCTACTAGGGCAGTAGATATAGATCAGGCATAACATACACTATAATGTACTGATCATTATGACAGCATAAATGACTTGGTATCTAGACATTCTTGTAGTAATCCTCATAACACACTGTACACACAACAATCTTCACACAATTCTCATAATAATCTTACAACAATCCTCGATAATCTCAACCCAGAAAACAACAGTCATGTACCCTGCAATGATCCTTGCAGACATTATCATTGAGCTCCTCACAGCACTTTTCATAGCGCTTGAGAAGCGCTACACGTCCTGGCAGATACAGAAAACCCGCGCTAAGCTGAGGAAAAAGGCAGCTTCAGATGCAGAGAAGTTCCCAGAAGACTCAAAGGAGTATAATAAATGGATACGCAAGTACCTGGATGAGCAATCATATGGATTCGCAATCCTCCACCGCATCAAGGCTCTGGAGGCCATCAGCGCCAATGTCAGCAAGTCAGAGAGCAGTGATCCACCAACATACACGCGCACCGCGATTGGTAAGATAATTCTCGATCTGAAGGTTGACTACCGGGCGCACCTAAAATCCCTCACCTACATTGTGGGTGACCCTCCGACGGGTGAGTGCGATGGGGTATACGATGAGTTTGAGTTTTGCAGAACGACTTACAATGATAATGGGCAGATACTGTTATGGGAGGAACACCAGGAGTTCTGTGCACATCGCGGGGGCTGCTGTGGACGAGCATGTGGCTGCTGTGCCCAACCCCTACAAGAGCGCTATATCCCCTTAGCTAATGGCAGACGGAGGAAGGGTGGTGTTTATGGGCACTGTACAAGGGAGTGCCTATGCTGCAATCAGTTTTATAGATGCTACAGCCAAGATTCCCGGTTGCCGGAGATGGATGAGGATTTGGGTAGGATGATATTCTCGCTGTAAATAATAGTTACTTTGCTGTGTCCCAATGAAAGCCATTGCTCTCGCTACAGATCCGGAAGTAGAAGTCCTTGATAAGGTTGCAAGTCGCAAGTTATTATTGTACCTTGGATATAGATAGATAGACGGAAATTCAGTCTTTTAGAGATTGCACATAACTATAATGTACTGATCATTATGACACTATAAGTGACTTAATGTCTAGGTAATCCCCCTATAATCCCCATATAATCCTCATCCCCATGATATTCCCCACGATATTGACCACGATATTGACCACGATATTCTTCACAATATTCCTCATGATAATCCTTCACCAAAACAACAGCAAGCCAATGGCTGCCATGATGGATTCCACAGAGCCCAAGACAGAGCTCAAAAAGCATTACAAGTCCACGCAGACGCAGGAAACCCACATCGAGCTGAAAGAAAAGGCCGCCTCAGACGACGGGGCAGCCTCAGATGATGAGGCCGCCTCAGAAGACGAGGCCACCCTGTATGATGAGGCCGCCTCAGATGACGATGCAACCTCAGATGATGAGGCCGCCTTCAACAACGAGGCCGCCTCAGACGACGATGCAACCTTAGTCGGCGACGCAGCCTTTGATGATGAGGCCGCCTCAGAGGACGAGACAACCTCAGACGACGACGCAGCCTTCGATGATAAGGTCTCCCTAGACGGCCTTTTTGAGAAAATTCATGAAGACTTGATAGACTGGTTTCACAACCCGCAAACTGATGACTGTGCAATTCTCCAGCGCATCGAGGCCCTGCAAGCCTTCAGCAGGAACACAAATGCAAGCACACGCACCGACATTGAGGAGAAGATTTCCAGCCTGCAGAGTCTCTGCCTCGAGCAGCTGGAGGCTTTTAATAGCGTCTGGGCCTAGGCTGCAGGTGATTTTGACGAGTTTGGGTCCCCCAGAATTATATGACGACGTCAGGTAGAAGGTGGCGTTGGAGGAGAACCCAGCAATAGTGAATAGTTTGTTTATTTTGATCCTGCTTTGCTCAAGGCTGTTTTGCTGAATGATATTATACCTTCTGTACCATGTTGCTTTGTTTTGATCCTGCTTTGCTCAAGCATGTTACTGGATGACATTCTACCCTCTGTATCAATTATTGCTTTAATTTGATCCTGCTTTGCTCAAAGCTGTTACTGGATGATTTCTACTGTACCTTAAGACAGATGATGGGACAGGTGTTTTGCTTTTAGACAATGCTCTTGCTATACAAACGAGAAATGACAACAGCTATCTACTACACACATTCAGCAACGCCACTGTAAGTTCTGGTTGCACCTTGGATATAGGTTCAGTAGATGGATACCCAATCTTTCAGGCATCACATACGCTACAATGTACTGATCATCATGACACCATAAGGCCTTGACATCTCTTAGACATCGAACACCCTCATCAATTCTTCCAACTCAGGACAACGCAAGCAAGTGAAACGGACGGTACAGACGCCACAATGTGGTTTACAGGCCTCAAAAAGCGCGACCAGGCTTCCCAGCATGCCCAGACACAGGGAACCCGCGCTGAACTGAAACAAACGGCAGCCTCAGATGCAAAGGCCGCCCCAAAGGACTCGAAACTCTGTAAAGAGTGGATAGCAAAGCATCACACAGAGGAGATGAAAGGCTTTGCGACAGTCAGCACAGACGCCACAATGTGTTTTACAGACCTCGAAAAGCGCGACCGGGCTTCCCAGCATGCCCAGACAGAGGAAACCCGCACTGAGCTAAGAAAAAAGGCAGCCTCGGATGCCAAGGACTACCCGGAACACTCAAAGGTGTATAAAGAGTGGATTGCAAAGCATCACACAGAGGAGATGAAAGGGGCTGCGATTCTCCACCGCATCAAGGCCCTGGAGGCCCTCAGCAGATACGCAAACACAAGCGAATCGGACAGCAAGAGCGATAGCACCGATCCACCTGCGTACACAAGCACCGCCATTGACAAGGACTTTTCAAGCCTGAGGGTTCTCTACCGAGAGCACCTGACGGCCCTTGATCAGATATTGAGTGGGTCCCCCTTTGGGGGGAAAAATGGTGATTATCAGTATTTTGAGTTCCTCAGAACTACCTATAATGAGAACGGGCAGACGCTGGCGTGGGAGGACACCAGGAGAGGTGCAAGAGGCGTGGGGGCTGCTGTGAACGAGCATGCGGGTGCTGCAGTCAACCCCTTTATATCATGGTGCCTAATGGGGGACAGAAGAAGGGTGGTGTGTATGGGCACTGTACTGCAGAATGTCAGTGCTGCAATCAGTTTTATGGGTGCTATAAGCCTGACGGCCGGTTGCCGAAGGTTGACCCTGCTTTGATCAAGGCTCTTGGTGGATGAGACTCTCCCCTCTGTACCCAACAATAGTCAATTATTGCTTTATTTGATCCTGCTTTGCTCATCGCTGTTACTGATTGATTTCTTTTTTTGCACCCAACAATGCTGCTTCTTATTAGTATACAATGCTGGAAGCCAATGCCCTTGCTATACAGACGATTGCTGGACCCTAGTGGAAGCCATTGCTCTTGCTATCCAAACGATACATGATAAATGACACTATTTACCACACACATTCAGCAACGCAACTGTAGGATCATGATCGCTCGCCTGGTCATCGTACGAAACCCAGGTGTTGAGATGCAGATGGTGCATCTTGGTCCCGTTTGCCAGCGCCGGGCTCACAAACATGTGGTCCAGCTGTTGGCAGTTCATATCAAAAAGATACGTGTACCGCTCCGTAGGTTTGATGCCGGCTACCTCGTCGAGATCCTTAAGCCCGGATTCAGCCAGGAAGGTTTCCATCGGCTGCGCGAAGGTGAATTCGTTGAAGTCGCCCGAGACGATGATCTTGGCTTTGGGGTCTTGGGACAGGATGGATGATGTAAAGCCCTTTTATCTCGTTAGTATCGATCAACATTAGAGAAGGAGGACGCAACGTACAGCAACGAGCTTCGCCTGCGCCTCGCGCGTGGCAACCCCCCCGTTCACCGGCGGCCGGGCATCGCCCTCGATCGACGACCCGCCGCCCTTACTGGTAAAGTGCACATTCACCGTGAAGAACTTGTTCTTGCCATCGAGCGTTTCCCAGGCTGCGGCCAGCGGCTTGCGGCTGTCGTCCCAGGCGTCATTGGACGGGTCGATCAGGCCGGGGTTGTACTTGAGTTCGGGCCCGGCGAGGACCTCGTTGGCGTCGGTGTTGGAGCCGGGGTTGGCGTTGCGCAAGCGGATCACGGAGGGGTCGTACAGGTAGGCGACGCGGATGTTGCCGCCTGGCTGGCCGCCGTCTTCTTTATTGACCGGGGCAATATCGATGAAGGAGTAGTTGGTGCCGCCTTGGTTGGCGATGGACTGCACGAGGGTCGAGAGCGTCTTGTTGGCGGATACCACTGCATAGCATTAGCTCAGTTGTCAGTTAGGACGGGATGAAAATATACCGCCGTCATCAGTGGGCCCGTCATCATCCTGGACCTCCTGCAGAAAGACCAGCGTCGGACTCTTCAGATACTGCGCAATGTGCTGGGCGATCTTGGGCAGCGTCGCTGAGCTAGGAGCGAGGTTGTTGGCATTGTACGAGCCAAACGTCACGGCGCTGCATGTTCCAGCCGACTCCAGATCCGTAGGAGCAGCTGCCGTCGTGTTCGACCCGGTAACAGTCAACGCAGTCAGGGGAAGTAGCGCATAGTACCCGTACACCGCCGTGATGACGCCCGTGATATCCTCAATCAAATCCCCCAGCTTGGTATCGGTAGGATTCTTACTGCCATCCAGCGGAGAACCAACGATGACGGCCTCGGGGTTCAAATCTAAGCCATCAGCAACCACGTAGAACCTATATAATGAAATTCTGGAGAGGCATACCCTTATCCCGCATAGTCAAACCCCCCCTCTCATTCTCCTCACTAACCTCCCAATCCCCAAGCACCCACGTATCGCCATACCGGTTCGGCTTCGCAATAGCCCTAACATTCTGCACCCTCACCAACTCCCCACTCAAACTCTCCCAAAAATCCATCCCGTACTTCGCCGGCTCCAGCTCCGGATTCTCCCGGCTAATCAGACTCACATTGTTCGGCACGCCGAGCACATCCTCGCCATCCAACGCCGAGAACTGCTTCGTGGGAGGGCACCGACCGCCCTTGCCCAGCACAACCGGCACGACCTCATTCCCGCTCGAGACGAGCGTGATCGCCGACGGCGAGGTGAGTTCCGTGAGATACACGTACGAGCTCGAGGAGCGGTACTCGGCTACCTTGCCCGACAGGGTGATGATATCGCCGACGGAGACGTTGCGGGCGGCGGAGCTGCCATAAACATAGATTGATTCCGAGGTGGCGTCGTCGTCGTCGGGAGTTGTGGAGCGCAGGTAGAAGCCGGAGGTGCCTTTGGCTGTTACCAGGCCTTGGATGTTGGTGACTGTTTGGCCTGCGTAGGGCGAGAGGTAGCGGTTTCCGGTGATTTGGCTGATGGTTAGGGCTGAGGTGGAGGCGAGGAGCGCCGAGGCGCAGAGGAGGGAGAGGACTTTTATCTTCATTGTACCGGTTTTACCAGAGTGAGGGCCACCTTTCTAAGATCCGGAGGGTTGAGATATGGGCACATGGCGCATGTTTATATACTCGGAATCGTGAGGGGAATTGCCTCGGCGGAGTCTGGGCAATTGTGCTTGGATACAGTGATTAGATAGACTACTCCGTAGACTATCGTGACTTGTCATGAGTGAGGTTAGATTAATTCCAGGCAATCACCAGTAACAGTCTCTAGTGAAGCCCACGTTCTAGCCACGTTGTAGAGCCAAGCCGCAGCCAAGCACGCCAAGGAGGCCCGTGAATGCAACAGCAGCTACAATTTTCGTGATGATAGGAGAATACTAAGTCTACTGGGACCTGAATATCATTGCCGAGGCTGGCAATTGGCAGACTGCAGAATTGTGGCTGGTTTAGCTCTCTATCCTTCAAGTAAATACATCCGTCGCGTACCGCTCCTTTGTCTTTAGATTATCCAGGAACGTCTCCGCCGCAGCATCCTCGTCTTCGTCGGCAGCGACATCCTCGCCACGTTCCCGTGCCTCCTGACGCAATTGGCGTCTTCTCTCCAGGTAAATGTCCTTGCAGGCCTGGCGCACCCCGTTCCCGACATTCGTGCTGCCACACACATAGATCCGAGCGCCTTGGTCAAACAAACTGACCAATTCCTCCCGGTCCTCCAGCATCAAATCCTGCACATGACGGCCCTTTGACCCATCCTCGGGCCGGCTGTAAGCCCACCTCACGTCAACAGCGCCCAGTTGAGCCCACTCGGCAAGCTCGGCCGCGTGGATGTCATCCTTGCCTTTGGTACGGCAGCCCACGTACAATACAGCTTTGGCAGGCTGTCCAACCTCGGGAAGCTGCGCATCAGACCCGACCCAGCTGCGTCTCGCCCGGATCTTCTCGGCACGGTCCATGACGAACCCGCGGAAGGGCGCAAGTCCGCTTCCGGCGCACACCATAATCATTGGCGTCTTCAGATCCACCGGCGGCTTGAAGCCGGAATGAGACGGCCGCACGGCGATATGGGCACGCTCGCCGGGCTTCAGCTCGGACAAGTAGGTGGACGCGACTCCCATGTACTGCTCCGCTTCTGCGCGCTCGGCGGGTGGCAACGATGCCGCGGCCAGAGACGGCGCGTTGAGCACAGAGAACGTAATCGAGCATTCGGAAGGATCCGCCAGGGGAGAGGAGGAGATGGAGTATTGTCGCACCCGCATGGGTGGGAGCATCGCCAAGAAGTCACCGACGGGCAGCTTGATTGAAGGGTACCGGATCAGGATATCCAACGGGCTCATCCGTTTCTGGACGATTTCCTCGGTGAATCGACTGGGGCTGGACGCGAGATAGCGCAGTTCAGCTTGCACGTCGGCGTCGGTGAAAGCCGCGTCGGCCAGTGCATTCAGGTCGCGCTTGGAGGCCGGCTGAGAGAGCTCCACATAGGTGGACAGAAGTTCGAAAGCCGAGATGGGCGTGTCAAGGGGAATCGAGGTGGAGCCCTTGGCGGCCTGGCTCGGTTTGCGGATTGTGAGCATGGCATCCCAGGGAAGATCGAAACGTCGAATGGCTCGGCGAACGACGCTGCTCGGGTTCACGGGCAGTACAGCCAGGTAATCTCCACATTGGTAAGTCATATCCGAAGGGAGTTTGAACCGAATCATTCTCTTGGCCGGGACATCAGGTGCTGAAAGCAACTGGTTGTCCACCACGAATCCTTCCTGTAGCTGAAGACCAAGGGTCGAGGCCCGCATTCCCGAGCTGACTTCAACCTGCAGACTGGACGAGGGTTTAGGCTCGTCGGACTTGCCACCTCCAAACTTGGATGTGATTGCAGGCCAGAAGGCGGACTCGCCCCAGGAATCAAAGTTGGTGAACATGTCCGAGTTGGCCGCATCGGCCAGTCCGATATCACACAACCGGATTCCTCCATGCTCCGCGACAAGCTGATTGACCGCTTTGGGGATGCGATGAAAGGTAGCCTGCCAATCGTCTACTAAATTAGCAACTGCATAGCATCATGTCATGGGAGATAGAAGGAACTCACGATGACCACAGCCAAAAACAGCACAATTAACACCCTCGAGCTCATTTCCCTTCAAAGCGCTGAGCCATTCGAAAAAGTGGGCAGCATTATCAGGAGGTTGACCCTCGTACGATGCCGTGATGAACACCACCGGTTCGTCTTTCGGAAGGTTCTGCATGGCGGAATCCAGGGATTCGACGTCGGCAGCAAATCCATACCCCACAGCATCGTCGGCCAATCTGCGCGCAAAGGTCTCGCACGTTCCTGTGTTGCTTCCAAAGAAGATGTGCATCGGTTTGAGCTCACCAGGCGGAGGAACGGCTTGCTTGCGATCCCTGCTCGCTGCTCCCGAGCTCTCTGGCGGCGCACTGCCCGTGGTGCCGCTCAGGGCGATGCCGAGCTTGGTAGCATCCAGTCCATGCCTCAGAGTTGCTCTCATGTAAAAGTCCTTTGGTTTGACGGTGAGCGTCTGCTTTATGCGAAGGTCGTAACTGGGATTGTCCATCTGAAAGTTGAAGTTCTGCAGCAGGATAGCCACCACCAGCAAGGCTTCCTGCCAGGCAAAAGGGCGGCCGATGCAAGCCCGCATCCCGTTGCCGAACGGCTTCCAGGCGTTTTTGGGAAGCTTTTCAAAGTTCTCGTCCAGCATTCGCTCCGGCTTGAACTCTTCTGCATCGGGGCCATAAACTTGAGGGTCACGGTGCAGTTTGTCCAGGATGATCACAATGGGCTCATCCTTGTTCAATACATACTTGCCGCCTCCTAGAGTAACGGGATCCTCCTTGTTTTTCTCTGGGTGTGCATGTACAGCAATCAGAGGGGCTGTGGAATTCAGACGCAGCGTCTCTCGCAGCACAGCGTTGATATACGGCAACTTGGACATATCCTCCACAGTGATCTTCCGCCGTCCAATGACAGAGTCAACCTCCTCTTGCGCTTTCTTGTAAGCATGGGGGGTTTTCAGCAGGTAGTAGAAGAGGAAGGAGAGCAGGCCGGACGTCGTCTCATGGCCTTGTGTCATTAGCTGAGGGCCTGGAGCAAACCAGTAGAGGAGGACGTACCAGCAATCAGGAATGTGATCATATTGTTAATGATCGAGTCATCGGTCAAGCCCTGGCCGGTCTTGGGATCACGTCCCAGGATCAGCGCATTCAAAAGATCCTTCTTATCCTCGGGATTCTTCCTCCGCGCTTCGACCAATTCCTGCGCTATATTCCGTAGAGAGGTGATGTCGTTCCAATACTTGGCATTCTCAGTCGTGGGCAGATTGTTGAGCAACCCTGGTCGACGAGCCCGGTCACCGGATCCCTGCAACAGGCCCACCATCGCCTCGACAAAAGGATGCATCTCTTCGTGGTAGAAAGAATTGAAACGGGTTCCCATCGCGCACAGGGCGATGGTGTCCAAGGTCAATCGGGTGAAATCATCGGTCACCTTGATAGGAACGGTAGGGCCTTGTCGCGCCCATTTCATGACGAGCTGCGTCGCGATATCGTACATTTCTGAAGTAATGTCAGAAAATACAGTCACGGTCAAATAGAGATTAGCACCTACCGTCAAACATGCCTCGAATGGACAGAGGTCCAAAGGCCGGAATAAGTACGCGATGGGCAATAGCCCAGTTCTCCTCCCCGGGATAATGGGCCGTGAACAAGCCATCGTGAATCCCGTTCCGAATCTCGTTCAACCCCGCTGTGACCATCTTGGTGAATCTCTCTTCATTGCAGACTTCATCGACGAGTTCGTGGGTGCTGACGAATACTCTGGAGCGGCCAAACGTTACCAGACGATAGATAGGGCCTGTCAACAGTTAGCTGGAAAGAAAGTCAAAGATTGAGCCAGGAGAACGTACCATATTGATCCGCCAGCAGATTAATACTTCTCAGAGGCACCTCTTGCTCGATGTCATAAACGTTTCCCAGGAGGGGCACTCCTTTGGGCCCCGGGATGGGGATCGTCTTCGACTCGCTCATTGTGCGTGGTATCAGAGAAACTTAAGAATCATGGCAGTAGAGTAAATGAAACTAAATGATAGTCCTGAGATTTGTTGAGATTCCCTATGATTGGGAAATGGATGAAGCTTGAGACATGGTGGACAGCGCAAAGGAGGGGTTCGAAGGATTTAAATCCCTCAACTCCACGTATGGCTGGCGATCGACGATTCGACGATGCATGAGAGTTTGGGATTACAGTGCTCAATAACTCTATGCCTGAGAAAACTGAAGTGCCGAGGAAGCTTCTGCACCATCTTGATGCAGTTATGTCACAGATACTTGTGGCACGACGGAGATGGCCGACTTATGAACACCAAGACCGTATAGCAAAGCCTCGGCTTGCCGTGCGCAGTTGGCAGCGAAAGAATGCATCGGTGAGTCGGTGGTCAAATAACCGGTGCTCTAGAGGATACGGATACCTCCACGAGTCCACAGAATCAGATCGGAGGGACCCATATTAGGCAAAAGGTAAAAAGTCTAGAAGACGAACCAAGATGAGCGACCGCCGGAGACGCCGTCAAACCTATTAATGAGGCCATATCATTGGCTCATTCAAAACGTGCCTAGTGCTACTGCAACGTCTGCACGGCAGGGCAACCGAGGAACTTCGTAGTAAACGTGGACACCTTACCGTTGCTGCATGCATGCTTGGGATATTTAGCATAAAATCTGGCCAAACGACATCAATCCGGTCTCGTGGCGCAATGGTAGCGCGTTAGTTTCCGGTACTAAAGGCTGTGCGTTCGAATCGCACCGGGATCGTTTCTTTTTGCCTTTCCACATCTCGTCATCGGCGTCTTTATTTTTGACCTGGATGGGTTCATCCTTGACCAGAATCTGCGATTCTGGATGGTTGTAGACCATTCAATTTTCTATCTCAATATACATGTACAGTCTGTATGACTAGCTCTCGTCTGCAGCACATAAACAGCTTCAATTCCAGAGAGCATAGACACCGCCTAATATGGGATCTGCTGGTGGTACCAATCCATCAGAAACTCAACCTGCTCCCTCTTGGCAATGGGCACATTAGCGAAGGCATTGCCCAGTTTCATGACCACCTGGGTGCCATTAGGGCTGTTAGGGCTCCAGTGCGGCAACGCCCCCTTGCCGGTGTAAGAGCCGCCCTTGTTGGGATCCAGCGTCTTGGCAAAGTTGGCCCAGTAGGCCGACATCTTCTCCTGGATCTCGTAGTCCGTTTCTGTGAAGGGGTACTGATCGGCATTGGCGTATAGAGCGTTCAGGGCGTACATGATCTCCGACTGGTGGAAGGCGCCTTGGTTCTGGCCGGGCGGGGCGTGAGTCCAGTAGTAGGTGTAGAACGGGGCGGAGGCGGATTTGTACCACTCGGTTGCGTAGGCCCACGAGCCGACAAGAGAGGCGTCGCGAGCTGCAGCGTTCCAGGACATGTCAGCGGTGCTTTGGTTGCCGTTGTCTGGGTATAGCTTGATGTAGCGGTTGTAGAGGTCGCCGTATTTGTGCGAGGTGTAGTTCTCATATTCCTCCACAGTGTAGTCGGTGGAGGGGCTTGCGCCAGACTCGTCCTTTGTGTTGCCTGTGATGACGGGAACATCGTTGGCGGGCCCATTGATGAGTGTCTCGATGTACTTGGAGGGGAGGACATAGTCGTCAAGGACTGGCTTGAAGATCAGAGGATAGCCAGCAGACAGTGCAGTGACCCACGAGATCCAAGTGCTGTTGACACGGTCCTGCGAGCCGACCAGCAGATCTTCCATGGACAATGTCCGCAACTCGGCAATGCTGGAGACATTATGGGCGGAGATGTAGTCGGCACCGTGGATAAGAGCCGTGGACATGTTGACATACGAAGTGGCGAGACCAGCCAGCAGTGGGTCATATGGGTATCGGATGCCAGACTGAGAGATGCCACCATGGAAGTAGCCTTTGAACAGTGGGCTGTTCACAGCATGGTAAACCTGGGAAGAGCCAAAGGACTGGCCGGCCACTACCACCCGGTCAGGGTCACCACCGAAGTTGGCAATGTTCTTCTTCACCCATTTCAGCACCTCAAGTTGATCAAGCACACCATAGTTTCCTGACGTATTGTGACCAGTGACTGCCAGACCTTCGGCATTCAAATCTGGATGGCTCAGGTACCCGAACACATCATCTCTGCGGTTGAAGGTAATGAGGATGACATCCTTCAAGGCCATCCCGCCGCCATACCACCAGGACTTATCGCTGGTCTCATCCGAGCCCTGGTTCCAGACCATGACAGGCAGCTTAGCATCCGCAGAGCCGGCATTAGTCCATAGATTCAGACTCAGGCAATCCTCGCTGATGTAGCTAGACTCGTCGGTGGGACAACGAGGGCCAAACGCCGTGGCCTTGAAAGTTTCATTCCATGGTTCGCGTGGCTGGGGCGGTTTCCAGCGGTTTTGGTAGCCGGTATCCGCTGCAAAGGGGATACCTAAGAAAGCTGTCACATTGGACTCCGAGATTCCAAAGAATTTCTCAAGCGTAGATTGGTTGAAGTACTTGAAGCCTTGAACGGGGCCATAGTTGGTTTGGATGATTTGGTCCCAGAGCTGGGCTTGGACGACTGCAGCGCCCAGGGCCATCCAGGCGAGGCCGTTGAAGGTGAACGGGGGCATGCTAGTATCCTTAGAAGAAACAACTGCGGCCTCAAGCGTAGGTGAGTATGGTGAAGATTAGAGCGAGAGGATGAGTCCTGAGGGGAACTTCCTCACAATAAATACACTTAGCTGTTAGCATAGTATGCCACATCTGAAGACTCCGCTCCGAAGGACCCACGAGCCAGTCGGCCTACATTGCATGATGAGTGCGTGAAGAAAAGCATCTTCGCCCGAGACTCCACATGTTAATTGATCATGGAGAACCTCCGTGACGCTGCAGCCTGCATGCATAGCGGCATCTAGATAGATCACT